>JAYMSP010002425.1:0-24366 GCA_036897095.1 Plantago elongata
GTCGAGACGGACTCATTTGGAGATCGTCGATTGGGTCGGGGTCTTGATGGACCAATTTGCTAGTCTTGTTGGAAGAGCGAATTTTGGTCATTACAAATATTAAAATTCACAGACCCTAAATAAAAATCCACAGATAATGTAAAAATTCACAAACTCTAAATAAAAACCCACAAACTCTAAACAAATATTCACAAATAGTACGCAAAAATTCATAGGCATAATATAAACCTACAAACCCTAAATAAAAACCAACATATATTAAGTAAAATTTTTATACTTTGAATAAAAAAAGTGGAATTTTCATATTTAATAGATATTTTCCTAAAATTGTATAAACAATTTGATGAATACAGAAAAACCACTAAAAGAATGGGGAGAATATATAATTCATCATTGTACAAGGCGTTTCTGGCAAATACTCCTACACTACTGTAACTTTTTGGCAGCCATGATTAGATTAGATTAGATTAGATTAGATTTAGTTCTTTACTCGATCTCCAATGGAACAGAATTAGAACTTGCAGAAATAAAATGGGAAAGTAGGCAATCAACTTCAGTCTCTAAACGTAGAACTACAGTAACATGTATCAAACACACTATCTGTAATGTAATGTAGCTATCACTGAGACTGTTTGTATTGTCTTACTTTCCCTCTTTCCTTTTCTGTCCCGTTCATTCCCATTTTTCCTACCAAATTAGGGTTCTTGGTTTCAATCCATCACCCCTTTCTGTTAGGTTATCCATCAACCCCTTTCTGCAATCAAAACTAGTAAGTTTTATACGATCCTTTTAGTTGGTTATGGACCATGTTTGTTTCTGTCAATGCTTTCATTTAATTTTTCAATAAAAATGTGATCTTTTTGTTTTTTTAATTTATGTCCACGGTTTACTTGAATATCTCAATCAAGATTGTATGCTGATGGATTTATGTTGGTTTTTGTCTGTTTAGGCATTGAGTTATTGCTGGGAAGTTTGCCTGCATTAATGGGGAGGCTGTAAGATTATTGTCCCTTTATTGTATGCCAGTTGGTGATTGGGAGGCCTAGTTTAAGTAAGATTTTAGCTCATGGTTTAGTGTTTACTGGCTCTGTGATAATGATGAAGAGATTGAAAGGTGACACTCCAACTGTGAGGAGGTTTAGTCTTTCATATGTTTTGTTCGGTGCAGCTGTGGTGTACTTGATTCTTATTTTTTTCAAGTTTCCGGATTTTATGGAGACTACATCAGTTTTTAGTGATGAGAATAGCAATCTTGGTTTTGGTGGGTTGTCTTTTGGAGATGATGAAGCACATGTTGGTTCTGGTTCTGGCAATGATTCTCACAATGTAACAAAGAATGTAAATGAAGGTACTTCGGCAAAGCCTAAAAATAATGCCACACAAGGGAGTGAAAAGGGTCATTATATTAAGTATGGCCGAATAACTGCTGACGTATTCAGGCGAATGAAGAGGAGAAGTAACTCGTCTCTTCTAGAAGTAATGGCAGATGAGGCTTGGGCATTGGGTTCAAAGGCATGGGAAGAATTAAGCAAGTATGACGAAAATAAAATCAAACTGAGCACCGTAGTTGAGGGAAAATCAGAGTCATGCCCTTCAGGGATTGCAATGAATGGAGAAGAACTTACTAAAAAGGGTGATATTCTCATTTTCCTGCCATGTGGTCTTGCTGCAGGCTCTTCCATCACGATAACTGGAACTCCACGTCATGCTCACAAAGAGTATGTTAGACAGGCTGTTAAAGCAAGAGCTGATGAAGAGCTAGAACTTGTCTCGCAATTTGTGGTTGAGTTGCAAGGATTGAAGTCCGTCGACGGGGAGGATCCGCCAAAGATTTTGCACTTGAATCCTCGTTTGAGAGGAGACTGGAGCGGTCAACCTGTTATTGAGCATAATACATGCTACAGAATGCATTGGGGAACAGCTCAGAGGTGTGATGGCATACCATCCAAAAATGACGATGACATGCTAGGTATGTTTTGGCTTGGTTTAACGCTGATAGCGTACCTAAAGCTCTATGTTAAGATCTGGAGGTGTGGAGACTCAACTAAACACGAGAGAAACATGGAACAAAACTGAAATTTGTTCTCTGATGCAAAAGGATTTGCTATTGGATTTTTCCTGTTCTGACATCAGGGGGGCGTGTTGACTATATAAGCATTATGACATTGATGCTCATATCATATGGAATTTCATGCACTTTTTGTTATATTCTTTCTTCTAGTGAAGTGAAAATTGTTATCGGAAACTCTAAGCTTCCTTGTTAAACATCTATACACCAACACTAATGTGAAACTTCCCACCTAGGAAGTATCCACTGCTAGTACCATTCTAATTAGCTAAAAGAGCAACTCATTCCTTTATGAAGTAGGTTTGTAATGATCCCCTGACACTATTGCACGAAATCAGATTTCAATAAAAGCCTCTTGGAACAGAAACCCCAAAAATTAGCCAAAGGGTAAGTTTGTGAAAGCAGCACTGTCCTAGCAGCAATCTTTTGGGTCACCTCAATTGTTGCTCGGTTTTAAGTGATAATAAAGTTCATTCATGTAGTTGGCTATTTTCATAATCAATGTCATGATGTCGACATACTATTCTTGTTTTCCTTACTACTATTATCTTGTTGATTTTGATATTGTTCTAAACATATTTAAATTTCTACATAGTGTTGATATTGATATGATTATCCTTATCCTCTGCAGTTGATAGACATTTGCGATGTGAAAAATGGATCCGTAACGATATTACAGGTTCAAAAGAGTCCAGGTTATTCTCATGGTTTGATCGGTTCGTTGGACGTGCAAAGAAACCTGAAGTAACTTGGCCATTCCCCTTTCGCGAGGGACGAATGTTTATTCTCACTGTGCATGCTGGGGTTGACGGATTCCATATAAATGTCGGGGGTCGTCATGTGACTTCATTTCCATATCGAACAGTACGTTATATTAGGATTACTGACATCCTATTCTACTTATGTTAGTCCATGGATTGAAGATTCACTTTTGTTTTCATGGCTGTTTATCATTTTTTTCAGGGTTTCACGCTGGAAGATGCAACTGGATTGGCAATCAAAGGTGATGTGGATATCCATTCAGTCTATGTTACCTCGCTTCCAAACTCTCATCCAAGTTTTTCACCCAATATAGTACTAGAACTATCCGAGAAATGGAAATACCGATCAGCAACCAATGGACATGTTCGACTCTTTATTGGGGTGCTTTCTGCTACGAATCATTTTGCTGAGCGCATGGCAGTGAGGAAGACATGGATGCAATCTTCAGTAATCAAGTCTTCTGAAGTGGCTGTGCGTTTCTTTGTTGCACTGGTAAGACAATTCTTGGTTGTCTGTTAATTCCTGCTGAACGATTAAATGATATCTCAAGCATTCAGTTTAAAAGCTAAAGTTTTATGAAACACTTGTAGAATCCAAGAAGCGAGGTAAATGCGATTCTGAAGAAGGAGGCTGCTTATTTTGGTGATATAGAGATCATGCCATTTATGGATCGATATGAGCTAGTAGTCCTTAAAACTATTGCCATTTGCGAGTACGGGGTATGTATTGAGCTTTAAGATGTTGTTTGGCTTCACTAATTTGCGAACTTAATTATGTCGTTTGGCTCTATCATTAACTTTCATGCATATTCGCAGGTTAAAAATTTAACTGCAGAATACATTATGAAGTGCGATGACGACACTTTCCTAAGGGTAGAAACCATCTTAAATGAAATTGAGCATATATATCCAAAGAAGTCTTTGTATATGGGAAATCTAAACCTTTTGCACCGACCTCTTCGGACTGGAAAATGGGCTGTCTCTTACGAGGTATGTTCTTCATAATTTCTGTATGTATACAAGTTTGTTCTTAGCCCATAAATCTGGTGGTTAAGAGAAAGTATCTTTACTGCAGGAATGGCCTGAAGAGATATACCCTCCTTACGCGAATGGTCCTGGTTATATAATCTCAAGTGACATTGCTAATCACATCGTGTCTCAACATGCAAATCATAGCCTGCGGGTATGTAATTTTGATTTTTATCTTGAAACTCAGTACTAGCAAATTTTGACAAACTGACCCCCACCTTTTCAGTTGTTTAAAATGGAAGATGTGAGTATGGGAATGTGGGTCGAAAATTATAAGAGCAGAAATGAAGTGAAATATTCACATAGCTGGAAATTCTGCCAATATGGCTGCATAGAAGATTACTTCACTGCTCATTACCAGTCCCCAAGACAGATGATCTGTTTATGGGATAATATCATGAAGGGACGTGCTCGCTGCTGCAACTTTTAAGGCCTTTCTAGAATCAGATTTTAACACAAAATAGGTCTATGAGTATGTTCTTAGACATCTTGGTGTAAAATGCTCTCCACATACACATGCTTGCTGGCCGTGCTTAAATTTGAGTGATGCGGGTCATTTGAAATCAAGCTGTCTAAGAAATTCCTCATAAAACTTGCTTTATGTAAGGAACTCCCTGTATTGCAGAACTATCAACTCCTTGTGGTTTCAGAAATTACATCAACCCCTTTTGAAACAATGGAAAATGCAGGGTCCCAGTATGTCACTGGTCTTGTACTCTTGTACTTGTTACAGCTTGGTGTGAACTCTACAACATTGTGAAAGCTGCATCAAGTAAGGCTCTAGTGGTTGACACAGTATTGGCTAGAGCAAGATGAGGTCTAAAGAATTGATATATTGACATATTGTCTACGAGCTAGTCTCGATACTGAAGTTTAATCATGATTCGTGTTGCTTGAAACTGGCCACGGTGTTTCCGGCGATGGACGTGATTCATCTATTTAGATTTACGCCTCAAGAGGTACAGTAAAGTGGTCCAAGTTATGTTGCATCACATATGGAACTTCGATCGTGAACTATCTGTATATGCATACAGCATACTGATTCTTTTAGCCAGTAACACTGATTACTATTGTAATACTATATGAATATATGATCCTCATAACTCGATCTCGAAACATCTTTCTATTGGTGTTTTATATGTTACATTGTACAATAAATTAATCACCGAAAATATCGAAATGAAGTTGTTAGTTTGTTAGCAAAGGAAGCCTATCCGGAATCTGATCTTATCCAAGTTTGGAGGGTGAGTTTGTTGGAGGGGTGAACAAATATGTAAATGTGATTAATCGATCGACAGTTTTAAATCGTTGTCACGAGAGGGGAGATTTTTTGGTCGACATCCAAAGAAAGAATGGTCCAGGCTAGGCAATGACAGATCAGAGTTGCGGGTAACTGCAAAACGTGACACCGATTCAATTAATTTCGTTTCACCGATGGCAACAAATTAATATCTGGTTTGGGCTATTGGACGTAAAATATCAACATCAATCGACAAAATTTAACTAACAAACACTTTTGCTGACTGTTTGATCCTTATTTTAATGGGGAAAACCTTGATTGAATGTGGCAATAATGATCCGGACCACCAATCGGGCTGGCACGATTACTGATGAACAACTTTTCGGATGATATGTTAGCCTCGTTATACCAACACAAGTTCTTTTTCACGCACTTTATAAATGTAAATTGAGAGACTTCTCAGTTTGCCACCCATCTTAGTATTGATTCAAAGCAATCGCGTTTAACTCTGGAGCTCTCCTAGGAGGATTCCTGAAAAAAGAGATGCACTTTATTAGTATGAGTATCGTTCTCAATTCCTTTAAGCTATGTTGATCTGACTTGAAATTATGAGGCTTTATAATATTAGTTGTTGTTTGGTTAACAATAAAATTAAATGAATTTAAAGTTTGGACTAAATTGAAAATTTAGTTTAAAAGTATTTAGTTTTTTAAATTAAGTAAATGTTTTTTAACTTTAAGGTGAGAGTTGATGAGTTGAATGGGGGGAGAGTAATATTTGGCCTTTTTCTTTTTGGGCTCAATTGGCAGCTGGAGCAGATAATTTGGGCCGTGTGGCCTACCACGCAAGTGTAGCTATATTTCTTTGAATGGAAGTTTGAAATATACGGAAGAAGCAACTTGGTGAATAAATTGAGTTAACTAGTGAAGCTCACGTTCAGCTATGTGTCGGCAGGGTATCGAAGGAGCTCACACGTTGTTACCCAAAATTCGTCTATTTTCCGAAGGGTTGCGTACGGTACGTGTTAGCTACCTTAATGCCATTTTACAAGACAAATGACCTTATTCCACAAAATCCACTCCACTAACTTACTTTAATAAATTCCATCCCGATACAAACTTTTATGTTATAGATATCAATCATATGATGTATAAATTTAGTCAACAATTACAAAGTGGTATTCATAGGAAAATGAATAAACCCATTTTGAAGAATTTAAACTCACCCGTAGGTGAATTCATACCTATTATAAATATGAGGTGTATTGGGGAAAATCCGACATCTCCAAAAATTCACGGATACATATTGGCATTTACAGTCATGATACAAACGCCTTGAGATCACTGCATTTGTGTGAAGCATTGATCTGAAGAACACAACTAGCTAGACAGTTGTGAACTAATTAAATGGGTATGCATTATACTAGGATTTAATAAGGCATTGACGACTATGGAAATCTGTAAAACGGCCGACCATTTATGGATATGTTCGCTCCACGCATAACCCACGGTTTTTGTATTAAAGTTATAAGAAACCAAAGCGTTACTACTTGGATTTCATCACTGCTTTATTACAAACAAATTTCATTCAACTTCATCATGGCCGACACTAAAAGTGAGCACATATATTCCATTCCAATTCAAGTGTTGTATAAGCTACACCAAACTTTCGCCTATTTTTCACATTAAACAACATCAAATCGCAATTTATTGAATCTGAATAATACTGCTCCAATTTTTTCAAAACTTCCTAACTTTATTTCTTTTAACGTTTCGTTATAAACTTCCTAACTTATAAAAATAAAATTTTAATCCCACTAATTAATTTTTTATCATATCTATTTCATACTTCATTATCATTTTATTCAATCTCTCTATTACTTTATTATTCACTAATAACTTCACTAATATAATACCCCATACATGATATTATTTATTTATTTTTTCTTTGAAGAGAAAATAAACCCTTTAAAAGTTGTTATTGAACCAAAATGAGTAATCATTAAATAACTAAATAAGCATTTGTAGGTATGTCACAGGGAATGAACTTTGTTAACATGACATAAATTTATAAAATTTACTAGAATTATTTTTTCATTTCACCCAAAGCTGTACATTTAATATAACATTGAACTTTGTTAACATTTTGTCTTGTTAGTTTAGTTTGGAAAGTGACTCAAAGTTGAAAGCAAAATTAACGTGATATTAGAAATTTTGGATAGGAGATTCGACTAATAATTTGTCTACGTGCATAATTTATAGTTTTATAGCATTATTAGTATACGTCGTGATAAAAGGGTAATGGACTTTGTGAATTAACTTACTACACGCAGGCAAAAATGATGACAAAGTTGAACCTCTTAAAGAAGGCCTATATAATCTGGTAGGTGTATTATAAATCAGTTTGACACCACGTTGTTTTGTATGGGACCTTGGATTATGATTTATGATAGGCCCGCACGATACTTTTCCTATCTAAATTGCCCATATGTGAAGTTATGCTTTTAGTTTTGATTTTCTTCAAGAGAAGATCACAAGATTACTTATGGAACTATAAATGTGTGGTAGTTGTGATGTATATTGAAGTAGTTCAAATTTTGATTTTATGCAAACTTATCCATGAATTTTCAATGTTATAATGTTGTACTTGAATCTATTAAATACTGAAATTTACGCGGTTAAAATTTTATACAAAATTGAAGTTAAATTAATTGAATTTGAATTGAATTTTTTAGATTAAAAGATAACTGAGTTAAACTTTAATTCTATATCAAATGAGTAGATATATATTTCATGTTTGATTGAAATACATAAATAGGAAAGAGTTGTCTTATCCTCACAAATAATACAAAATACTAATTCTACATGAATTACATTTTTCTTGGAAATCTTTTATAACTTATTTTTATTTTTCACTTAAAAATTAATACGAAAACACTAACATATAATTTTTTTTTGTGTAAAATAACATCACAGTTTCATTCTCATACATAATTTCACAATAAAAGACCACAACACATTTAACAAAGTAAGGCATACTAGTAACTTAACACATAATTCATAATGATCTAAATATATCATTCACCAACGTTATTTGTTGAAATGATAAGAGACTTGAGTTTATTTTAATAAAAAATATCAAATTTGTGTTTTGGGAATATAAGAAATTTTTAATGGGAGAACCACCTTTTAAAAAAATCGACGATGCTCAACTGAATTAGTTGCACTAGCGGATATGAATGAAGAATTCATTTATATTTTTAAATTGGTGTATAACTAGGGAAGTTGACACCCAATTTTAAATTTCATATTTCACCCAAAGGAAAGGACAAAAAGGCAAAGTAGTATTTTTAGTAAAACTTAAATAAAAAATGTAACTGCAATCACAACTCCCATCACTTTCCTCCAAACTCACTGCAACTCATCATGTAAAGCAGCGTAAATTCTCCATTCCTCAGTAAAATGAAAGCAATCACTCCAAAAGATAAAGAAGCTTAAACACAACAACAACCCATTTTCCCATTCCGTGTCCAAAACCCCACAATGAAGACAAAAACCATCCAACTGTCCAAAGATTTTTCTCATATATAAGTAATAACAACACACACTCATCAATCATCATCATAAATATCGTGACCAGCTAGCTACTTCATAACGGCTACTACTATTTACCACCAGTAGTATTTCCCCTCTTTATCTTCTTTCTACTCCACTACTACCACGTTACTTACAGAGTGAGTGAGTGAGATAAGAATTGTGAAGAAATGGATTTCAGTTCGTTTCTGACGTCTCTAGGGACGTCGTTTGTGATTTTCTTGATTCTTATGTTCCTTTTCGCTTGGCTTTCGAGAAAGCACAGCAATGATGTTATCTACTTCCCTAACCGGATCCTCAAGGGTTTGGAGCCCTATGAGGGTATGCGTGCCACCCGGAACCCATTTGCTTGGATCCAGGAAGCGGCTAGATCCTCTGAGGCTGATATTATCAGAGCTTCTGGTGTTGATACTGCTGTCTACTTCATCTTTCTAACTACTGGTAAATTCTTCTTTTCTTTTCTTTTCTTGGGTTTTTAAAAATTCAATCTTTTTTAGATTTGTAAATGTCAATTTGAAATTATTAGTCCTGGTATGTGGAGAACTGAAATGTTTCGGGATTTTTGGCAATCGACTCAAAACTCAACTTCAGTTTAAAGTCGGAGCTGATGAATTGTAAATCAACTTGATTTGATTTTTTAAGTTTTGTGTATGGTATTGATTTGTGATTTTGACAGGGCTTAGTGGTATATTTTAGTTTTTAAGTTTTCACTTTCAACTCGAGTATCATGGTGGAGTGGAGAAGTAAACATGGAATTTGGCAAGATCCAACTCGAATCTATAGCCAAACACGCGGAGAACTTATGTGACGTGTTGCAAATCCGTCTTGTTTGCTTAGGATTTTAGTTCTGTATGGTGCAGGCATATAGCTGTTTGTAAAAACTTTAGATTCTTATGAAATGAATCTGGTGGAGGTTGGAACATGTTGTTCAAAGAGCCAATTCTAGAAAATTACTTTCAAGTTGTCAGAATCTATAGTCTGTTCTTGCAAATTAAATGGTGTAGTAAATCAGAAACATGTACTTGTATGTAGATCCCATTCTTGTCTGTTCAGCAGATTCTCCTTCACAGCCAGATTTTTCCAGTAGGTAGCTAATACGTAGTGAAGGTTTTGTTCCATGTGTTAGGAATTATTTGATAGTGTGAGGATATTGATAGATGAAGTCGAATGGGTTTTACTTTTATGCCTTGCGGAAGTCAATGATATGCTCGCACTGGGTTTTGGTTCAAATTTTGTATACCTGAACCGTCATATGGTTTGGCTGGACACTTAATCATAGTACGAAAGCATAATTTTGGACTTGGCTGAAACTAATTGGTCTGCACTTGCTTATTTGCTGCATTGAAACTAATTGGTCTGCACTTGCTTATTTGCTGCAGTGCTAGGAATATTTGTATTATCAGGCGTTCTGCTTCTGCCTGTTCTTCTGCCAGTTGCATACACTGAGCATGTTACCATGAAGCCAAATGACACCACTAGTAATGGAACTTTCAATGACCTTGACAAGCTATCAATGGGGAATATCGAAGTCAGTATCTCATTGTTTTATTAACATACCCCTGCTTTATTAGAAACACGATGCTTTAAATCAATAAATGGCTATGTTTGCGAGTGCTTCTGAAAACACTCATTGCATTTTCTTTGAGTTGTGGTCCTTGAAGTGAAATTTGGAGACTATTCATATTTGGTTATGCCATTTATTTTCCTTTCTAATATGTGCGGAATTATAGCAAATTATTTAAAAATTGTGATTCACAGCTAGGAGCTGAAAATTTTGAACCAAACACTTGCTGAGATCTATTGGCTTCATCCAAAAAGCATAAATGTGATATTGAAATATATTTATGAGCACTGAATTGTTACCAAGTAATGACTTTAAGTATGGAAACTGCAATGGAATTTGATTTTGTTTCTTATTTGCTCACATTACAGCAAAACAGTCCACGGTTATGGGCGTTCTTGATAGGAGTGTACTGGGTTTCTTTTGTTTCATATGTCCTTCTTTGGAAAGCATATAACCGTGCTGCAAAGCTCAGAGCTGATGCACTTATGTCGCCTGAAGTAAGGCCTGAGCAGTTTGCCGTGCTTGTCCGAGACATACCTGCCATCTCCAAGGGTGAAACCTTCAAGGAACAGGTGGACTCGTATTTTAAGGCAATCTATCCAGATACCTTTTATAGGTCAATGGTGGTCACAGACAATAGCAAGGCAAACAAGATCCATGAAGAGTTGGAAGGATACAAGAAGAAGCTAGCACGCTCTGAAGCTGTATATGCAGCATCCAAAACAGTTGGCAGTCCTGAAGGAACAAGACCAACTACAAAAACTGGCTTTTGTGGCCTTCTTGGTGCAAAAGTTGATGCGATTGAATACTACGATGAGAAAATAAAAGAATTGATTCCAAAGCTAGAAGCTGAAAGAAACGTCACCCTGAAGGACAAACAGCAATCTGCGGCCGTAATCTTTTTCAATAACAGAGTTACCGCAGCTTCTGCATCACAAAGTCTCCATGACATGATGGTTGATTCATGGACCGTTATGGACGCTCCGCAAGCAAGCCAGGTGCTATGGTCAAACCTGCCAAAAAAGTATTATGAGAGGCAACTCCGCCAATACATTATCTACTTCATTGTGTTCCTGACCATTTTCTTTTACATGATACCCATTGGATTCGTTTCTGCATTCACCACTCTGGAAAATTTGGAGAAATTGCTCCCATTTGCAAAGCCTGTCTTGGAAATCACTGCCATTAGGACAATCTTGGGAGCCTACTTGCCTCAGCTGGCTCTTATATTATTTTTGGCTTTATTGCCGAAATTTTTGTTGTTTCTTTCCAAGGCTGAGGGAATCCCTTCTGAGAGTCATGCACAAAGGGCTGCCTCAGGGAAGTACTTCTATTTCTCGGTCTTGAACGTGTTTCTTGGTGTAACATTGGGATCATCACTTTTCACTACATTTAAGCAAGTTCAGAAGAGTCCAGACTCGCTCGTGCCTTTGCTAGGCAGCAGTCTCCCTGGAAGTGCTACTTTCTTCCTGACTTTTGTGGCTTTGAAGTAAGATACTTTGGTTTCTTTTAGATCATTTTCAATTTGCACTCCAATGGACTAATTGTCTTTATAATCTTTACTTCGTATTATAAGTGCAAGGAACTTACTTTATACTGCATTGAACATGACACAATGCATGAGAGGATCGGCTTAACATGGAATTATAAGCTACTATGTGTTTGGGAGTCTTATGAAAATGTATGTTCTACTAATTATAGTTAGGTCTTAAGACATTCCTGGATTATGTTCATACTGAGGTTTTACTACCATGTCATTTTCAAATGATCGTCATTTTCTTAGTCTTCTTTACCTGTTAGCCATAAATTAAATACTTGGTCAAATATGAGTTCTTTTGCTTCATTACATGGGATTGGGTAATTATTCTGTTAAATGCTTGTTTCAATTTGTCATCCTTCCAATTCTTTTCCGAAATTGAAATTTTTCAGTATTGGCGTTGACATCATTCCCTTGGGTTTTTAACTGACTGATTTTTTTTCCATGTCTTTAATTACTTATCAGGTTCTTTGTTGGTTACGGGCTCGAGTTATCTAGAATAATTCCCTTGATAATTTTCCACCTGAAGAAAAAGTATCTTTGTAAAACTGAAGCTGAGATAAGAGAAGCATGGGCTCCTGGTGACCTTGGATATGCAACTAGAATCCCGAGTGACATGCTTGTTGTCACAATTGCCCTCTGCTATTCCGTCATAGCACCTCTCATCCTCCCATTTGCTGTAATATACTTTGGCTTGGGATGGCTCGTTCTGCGGAATCAGGTAACATATCCCCACGAGTATGTTGTCCTTTAACATAATTCCTGCAATATAAATGTTTATGCAGTATTTGCTAGTTTTCGTTGTGTGTTCTTCTAGTTTTTAATACTGAAGGGATGTACAAATCATCTACTAATTGGTTCCTTGTGACTGAAATTCATTTCACATGTGCACATCATGCTTGATTGCCTGCTTGCAAATAATTTCGATTATTTACTTAAAAAAAAAAATTGATTCTGAGAATCACCTTTGGAGGAGGTGCACTAGCTGAAAAAAGTTCATTATTTCTCCCAGTGTTTCTTAGCTTTCTTTTAAGCATGTTAATTGTGGTTTTTGCAAACATTTTCCTGCTTTTGCTATAAGCAGTTTTAAACAAGCTGTTGCAAACAGGCACTTAGATCTGGTATAAAAAGAATGCATCGTGCAACCTTCACAACAACTTTGTTAATCGTATACGTGTTTTTCTTCTTATCAACAGGCTCTTAAAGTGTTGGTTCCTAAATACGACACCTATGGGAAAATATGGCCGCATATCTACAAGCGCATCATGGCTGCCTTGATTCTGTACCAAGTCACGATGCTGGGCTATTTCGGTGTCAAGGAATTCTTCTACGGTGGCATTGTGATCCCACTGCTGATTTTGTCCTTCATCTTCATCTTTGTTTGCAACAAGAAGTTCTACCGCTCTTTCCAATCCACACCTCTTGATGTTGCTTGCCGTGAACTGAAAGAAAATCCGAACATGGAAGCCATTTACAGGTCATTCGTACCACGATCCCTTAGTGCTGAGAAGGGTGCTGAGGATCGGTTTGAATATGCTTTTGATGCTTATGCTTTATCTCAGGTGGAAGGTGGTGATGCCTTATGATAGTACGTACGTTGCTCGCCTTTTGCAAGCTCTCATGTGATGTTTGGATGTGTAATTAAGAGCTAGAGTGTGTAATTTGTTTTTTAGGAGATATAAGTTCAGTTAGAAATGGTGTGTGGATTGTTTGATGTGAAAATGTAGAATTTGGGGTGATGAAAACAGTCTTGGTAAATTATTACTTGGTTTTCATTTTGATCCGTCTTTACTTTATATTACAAAATTGGTTTCATAGGAAAATTTTGATTTCCAAGCGTTCAAATTCATCAGTAACTAGTACGTAACCATGAAGCTTGTACACTTTACTTAGGTTCGGTTCTCTTAATTTTTTAAATTGAATTATAGTATAAAATATAATTATGCAGAGCTCAAAATTAAACTGAATTTAATTATTTTTCAGTCGAAGAGAATAGAACTTTACTCAAATAAATTATTTATAAAATAACTAGGTTAATTTTGATAAAATGTGTGATTTTTCTAAAAATATTGGAGTTCGTTATGTTCCTTCAAAATAGAGTGTTTTACATTCTTATATAGATTAGATCAGTTCAATACTCTAATATGATTTTTCGTTTTGTATAGAAAAATTATGTGATAACGATTCTTTCGAATGGAAATAGAGTAATCATGTGTAATTAGTAAAGTAAAGTGAAACATCCGTCGGTTCGTGGGTCATCACGTTTGCATAATTCCGCTGATCTTTAAGGAATATGACAGCTGATTTTTAGTTATTCTACTCAAAATATACTCTGTTTCTTGTGGCTAAGCTTTAAAGCAAGACCTCCCTCCAGACTAAGTGGTTCAAAAGCAGAGTTTAATAGACAAAGCAATACTAAACAGAACCAATTATATATATACCGTGTCCAAAACAATGAAATATGACTTTCATGTAACTATAGAAGAGTATATATGAAACTCATTAACATCAACCAAAAGTTCAGTCAAGAGAGGGGAAATTAGATGGATTTCAGCTCGTTTCTCACGTCGTTAGGGACGTCATTTGCCATATTTGTGATTCTTATGTTCCTTTTCACCTTGCTTGCTCGACAGAAGGGAAACGCAGTCATTTACTACCCGAACAAGATTCTCCAGGGTTTGGATCTCCAGTCGACTAGGAACCCGTTTGAATGGATCAATGAAGCTATTAGCTCGACTGAGGCTGAGATTTTGCGGGTTTCTGGTGTTGATAGTGCTGTCTACTTTGTCTTTCTCACCACTGGTATGGCACACTTATGTTTTCATTTCTTTTGTGCAAATGTCTTTTAACATGTGCGTTGAATCTATTTCTTATTTTGTTGAAATTTTTAGCTTGTGTGTGCTTAAATCGTACCCCTGACCCGTATCTAGTGACCGATCGGAACTATTCGTAGAGTAGTTCATTAGTGCTGTTGCAACTGGTTAATGAAGCCTAACTGGCTTCAAACTTGCCAGAGCATGATCGCCTGAAAGAACTAGACAATAAGTTCATGTTGAAAAGCATCTTTTGGATATCTGTTACTTGTATGTAAATGCTGGATATATCAACATAAGCGAGGGATGATGTGCAGTGTTTTGTGTTTTAATCAGCTATCAATTTTGGTAAATTGGGTATCTAAAAAGAACTGGATTTCACTTAATGCAGTGCTGGGAATATTGGTTTTTTCTGCCATTTTTCTACTTCCGGTTCTTCTACCAGTTGCATACACTGAAGGTAGTGTGTGGAGAAGGGCAAATGACACCACTAGTGTTGGATCTTTCAATGACCTTGACAGGCTATCGATGGGGCATATTAAAGTCAGTACTCATCCTTGTTAATTTATCAACCGTTTAGACCCTGTCCAGTTAGAAATACCGATGCTTAAATTGATGTTTTCTTTCCTTTTACTCTGCGGAAATAACAGCAAAAAAGTCCGAGGTTATGGGCTTTCCTGGTAGGAGTGTACTGGGTTTCGTTTGTTACGTATTGCCATTTATGGAAAGCATACAATCATGTTGCAGACCTGAGAGCTGCAGCACTTTTATCACCTGAAGTCAAGCCTGAGCAGTTTGCTGTGCTTGTCCGGGACATACCTAAGGTCGACTCCAAGGGTAAAAGTTCCATTAAGGAACATGTGGACTCGTATTTTATGGAAATCTATCCTGATACGTTTTATAGGTCAATGGTGATCACAAACATGAGCAAGGTACATTCCTATATACTCTTCTTTCATATAATCTTTATTGATAAATTGCACCATCAGTCTAAACATAATGGTTGATGATTGATAACAGGTAAACAAGATTTATAAACAGATGGAAGGGTACAAAAAGAAGCTTGCACGAGCTGAAGCTAAGTATGCAGAATCAAAAACAGATGATAGTAATTCCGAAGGAACAAGACCAACTACCAAAACCGGTCTTTTAGGCCTCATAGGTCCAAAGGTGGACAAAATTGAGTACTACACAGAGAAGATAAAAGATTTGATTCCGATATTAGAAGCTGAACGAAAAGTCACTCTGAAGGACAAACAACAACGTGCAGCCATAGTTTTCTTCAACAGCAGAATTGCTGCAGCTTCTGCTTCACAAAGTCTCCATGATAAAATCGTTGATTCATGGACAGTTATGGCTGCTCCAGAAGCCCGTGACATGATATGGCCAAATCTCCGAAAAAGGTTTTATGAAAGGGAAATTCAACAATACATGATCTACTTCGTCGTGTTCTTGACCATTTTCTTTTACATAATACCTGCTGGATTCATTTCTGCATTCACTACTCTGGCGTATCTGGACAGAAATCTCCCGTTCTTGAAACCTGTCTTGGAACAAACAGTCATCAGGACGGCTTTGGGGGCTTATTTGCCTCAACTGGTGCTTTTAATTGTTTTGGCTATATTGCCAATGTTTCTGTTGTTTCTATCCAGGGCTGAAGGAATCCCTTCTGAGAGTCATGCACAAAGAGCTGCATCTGGGAAGTTCTTCTATTTCGCAGTTTTAAATGTGTTTCTCGGGGTTACATTGGGTCAGTCACTCTTCACTACTTTGAAGACGGTCCAAGATAAACCGGTCTTAATCATTCCTTTACTAGGAAGCAGCCTCCCTGGAAGTGCTAGCTTCTTCTTGACTTTTGTAGCTCTCAAGTAAGATTTCGTTTCGTTTCATATTTATCATTTCCTGTTTGGCACCGATTGATTGGATTTTGACATAGCTTCGATTTGTTTGCAGGTTCTTTGTTATTTACGGGTTTCGGTTATCAAGAGTAATTCCTTTCATAATATTCCACCTGAAGAAAAGGTTTATTTGTAAAACTGAAGCTGAGGTGAAAGAAGCTTGGGCTCCTGGCGGTCTTGGATTCGCAATCAGATTCCCTGCTGACATGCTTATCGTTACGATTTGTATCTGCTATTCCGTCATAGCGCCTCTTATCATTCCATTTGGTGTAGTATACTTTGGCTTGGGATGGCTCGTTATGCGCAATGAGGTAATGGCATTTCCTGTGATTCTTGTTGCATTTTCTTTCAGTTTTGTCCTGATGTATGTACAGAACATCTTATGATCAGAACAATGCATGATACAATATACTTCTGAGGCATGTGGATGAATTACAACCACAGAGTATAACATTTCTTGGCTTGTTTATTGATCTCATAAACAGGTTCTTAACGTGTTGGTTCCTTCATACGAGACGTATGGAAGAATCTGGCCGCATATCTACAAGCGCATCATGGCTTCCTTGATCCTGTTCCAGATCACAATGCTGGGTTACTTTTCTATAAAGCAGTTTATCTACACTACATTTATGATCCCACTTCCCATTTTGTCATTCATCTTTGCCTTCGTCTGCAACAAGAAACACTACCGATTTTTCCAGTCCACGGCTCTTCTTATTGCTTGCCAAGAACCAAATGAAAAACCGGATATGGAAGCCATTTTCAGGTCATACATACCACCTGCCCTTAGGTCTGATGACATAGCCGATGAGGATCAGTCCATAGATGCTCTGTCCCGCGTTCCTAGAGCTGCAGAGCAGTCTGCTTCATCTACATTGTCCAATTTAGGAGCTTCATGTGATGTTTGAACTTTGAAGCCTGCAAACAAGAATCTGGTGAGTGAACACAGATATTGTGTTGGTCTTGTCATTACATGTAAGAATTATTTGGTTTGATGTGCAAATTTTGATTTCTTACAAGAGAATAAACTTTAGCTAGGGATTTGTAGATTTTTCCATTGGCATCATCTCTGAATGAAATACACATTTTCTTCAATTTCAATTTTGAACAACTTGTATATAGCAACAATAGTTGACTGTTGTTATTTATTTACCATGAATGGAATACATGATTTCCTTCCTGGTTCACATCGAAGAACTCATAATGCTTCTTTTCGTCATTATATTTATAGTGCACATTAAACTCGTAAGTCGTAACACTTTCTTAGTTAATAATTATACACTATTACAATATCCTTAACAGATTTGAGGGTTAATAAGCGGATTCTTGGACGAAAAGGAATAAGAGAAGGGGGTTTAGTGATGATGAAATACAAGCCGGAGATATCCAATGATCAATTAGTTAGAGCTAATTCGTTAGAGTTGGAAAGAAAAGGGAAGAGAGGCATGAAGACTAAAATTAAAATGCTCATATATGAACACATTTAAGATTTGCCATATCCAGTTATCATCAGGATGACAACGAGTTACAAATTCAACGTCAAATGATGTCAATAGTTGTTACACTGTTGTTCAAATGTCTTCGCCCGCAATTTAATTTCCATCAAGTACTTATTTTTTAATATCAAAAGCATTATATTTCCCATCTCCAAACAATTCCTTCACAACTCTAAAATCCTTTTTTTTTTCCATTTTGATTTTTCCCACTTCGATTAGAGTCCAAGTCCTTCCTCAAGCCAACAATCTGATTTACTCCTAGCATTTTTGCAGATCTACCCGAAATTTAAGAAAATGAATACAATTGAAGTTCTCAGAGCACTTAATATACGGACTTTAAGGTTGTGTTCTCTTCAACTGAAATTTGATGAACTGGACTGAACTGAACTAGATTAAATTATAAATATTAAATCGAACTGGACTGAACTAAACTAGATTAAACTGGATTGATTTTCAATTGAAGAGAACACAGCCTAATGAGACGGATTTTATCCAGACCCTTATCTTAAATTATCTCTAACCGTTTTTGATCCTATTACACCGGCCAACTAATCAGGAAAATATAACAGTTGCTTTTTAGCCGGTCGGAGACCTAGCTAGTAGAGCCGTAGAGACCACTTTCTTTAGGATTTGCTGCACATGTTTTTCCTTTCGATTGGTAAACAATATCCATAGCGCACAATTATTGCAAGTCCGAGTAAAAAGTAATTGGAGTAGGTACATTAAAATACGTATTAATTATATAATATATAAAATGAATGTTTCTCACTTTACAGTATAATTTAAAATATTTTTTCTCGAAAATCACCCACATTTCAAACCACAAATTCTTTATCCTCCGGTTTCTCACATGATTATGACCAAAGATTTTTGAAGGATAATCGGTATAGAACTTTAATTTATAAAACTGTAATTAGACTATGAAAATTTTAGTTTTAATTTTATATTCACCACTCTCTAAGGGGCTGATTGACATGCGATTTAAATGCCTGAATAGTGATCGGAATTGTAGTGGAATTGTTAAATTGTGTTTGGTATAGAATTGTAATTTGATATGGTATTATATATTTGTTATATAGGTAGAGAAAAATGTTGTTACTGTAGAGTCATTTCAATCTACGACATTTAAATGCCATAACAAACACAAAATCTCCGAGTAGCATCCAAACGAAATTTTGGATGCTACTCCAATCCGCCTCTAGACCTCTAAAACTAATTATAAACGTACAAATTGGTATGGCTGCTAATCTGAAGACAGATCAAGAAAGCAACAGAATCATATTATATGCTCTTAAAACATAATAGAGTCATAGTTGACTAACAGCGTGACGAAACTATTAAAAATAATTAAAATATGAATAATTATTATAAACTCTGTTTCCAAAAAGAGTACAGCTATGGATTTCGTGGATGGTGCACCATAACACATGAGCTACCCTAACCAACGCGTGAGTGACATTATTGGGTCAAACCATTTAATTTTAAACCACTTTTTATATAGTCAAATTCATATAATAACACTTTAAAATTTGAATAGTCTCGTTTCCCATGCTTTTCTTTCACAATCAACTCACTCAACCATTACTATAATATCTCATTCCCTACCCAATCACCTTTTATATATATATATATACACTCTTCTTCCATCAATATCTCAAAAACCTCTCCTACACGAAATGGCCACCAAATGCTCAATCCAGAACCTCTCCACCACCCACAAACGTCTGCTTCCATCCGCTACGTGGGCCGACGAAGCCGTAAAGTTTAGGCAACTCCGGTTCCAAAAGCCGTCCAATAAGGCCATCAAGTTAGCCGAGGCATGGTCCAACAAGTTACAACTTAACATCGAGACGACGATCCAAAAGAGCCTCAACCGTTCGAACGCACACGTGCCAAGCATCGAGGAGAAGCACGATACACCAACCATGTCGCCTAAGGAGAATATATCTAATATGTGGCGTGAAATTCACGGTTGCAACGATTGGGACGAGTTGCTTGACCCGCTTCATCCTCAACTTAGGAGGGAGATAGTGAAGTATGGTGAGTTCGCCCAAGCAACTTATGACGCATTCGATTTCGACGCATGTTCCGAGTATTGCGGGAGTTGTATGTACAATAGGAACAAACTTTTTGACGTGCTAGGCCTTGGTAAAAGTGGCTATAACGTGACTAAGTACATTTACGCCATGTCGCAAATTGACTTGCCTCAATGGGTGCAAAAGTCACCGTTTGTGAATACATGGAGTAAAGATTCGAATTGGATCGGGTTCGTGGCTGTTAGCGACGATGAAGAGTCCGCACGCATAGGGAGACGCGACATAGTTGTATCATGGCGGGGCACGGTGATGCCGTCGGAGTGGTATGACAATATGCAAAATCAATTAGAGTCAATTGGAAATGATGAGGCTAAAGTGGAACATGGGTTCCTTAGTATCTACACTTCTAAATGTGACACCACAAGATACAACAAGTCAAGTGCATCCGAGCAAGTCATGATTGAGGTCAAGAAATTAGTAGATCACTACCAAAAAATAGGTGAACAAGTAAGCCTAACCATCACCGGCCATAGTCTAGGTGGCGCATTGGGTCTTTTGAATGCGTACGAGGCCGCGAAAAACTTCCCGGGCTTGCCAATAAGCGTGCTCTCTTTTGCATCTCCACGGGTCGGTAACATTGCTTTCCGTGATGAATTGTACCGTATGGGTGTGAAGACATTACGTGTGACATTAAAACAAGATGTGGTGCCGCGAATGCCTGGAATAATGTTTAATGAGGGTTTACAAAAGTTTGACGACTTTACTGGCACGCTAGAGTGGGTTTACACTCACGTTGGAGTCGAGTTAAAGCTTGACATGAGGGATTCTCCTTACTTGAAGAAAAGGTTGAATTTGGTCGGATTTCATATGCTCGAGACATATCTACATTTAGTCGACGGATTCAATAGTAGCGGGTCGGGTTTTCGTGCAGATGCTAAGAGGGATGTGGCTTTGGTGAATAAAGATTGTGATATGCTATTGGATGAGTTGATGATTCCACCAAATTGGTACCAATTGGCTAACAAGGGTTTGGTAAGGAATCATCATGGTAGATGGGTCAAACCGAAGAGAGATCCGGAAGATATACCATCTCCAATCCTTGCTTAGGGATTGAATTTTGATTGTAACAGTTAACAAAACATTGTGTACATAATTAATTAATCATTTATCAGAACATTGATCACTAATGTAATTAAGGAACTTGAGTGGGTGATCGATAGTATTAGCTTGTATTCTCCTTCTAATTTTACATCAATAAATTTATTTAATTATTTAAAAGGAGTAGAATTTTGCATGAGCACTCATGTGTTCTTCAATGCCATGTTCTCCATTACTGCATTGTCTATGACTCTATGGACTTTGAAAAGAACAACAGATGGGCTTTTTTGTCAGCTGGACCATAATTCTTGCCGCAATTGCATTGCTTGGGCCTCGTTTTTATGGGCTAACCGCGTTGGGCCTATATCAGGTTCATTTTTCTCTGTATTTCTTTTTCTTTTGGTTTTTATTTTATTTTAATCACTAATTCTTGGTATCTAAATTGACAGAACTTTAGAGGTGGACTGGTATACGATTTAAGTATGCTTTTTTTCAATTTTAATTGGTTTTGGACTTAATTTATATATGTTTTGACATTTTAATTGGATGTATTTTAGTTCCCATTTTAATTTGATAAGAATAACTAAAAATACAATGTATATAAAAACCTACAAACCATCAAATCTTATTTACACAACATACATAATAAACCTACAAACTATCACATCTTACTTATATTAATTATTTATCTCTTACACAACCTACATAATAAACCTACAAACTATCACATCTTACTTGAATCAATTATTTATCTCTTACACAACCTACATAATAAACCTACAAAACAATCACATCATACTCATACAACACTAATTTAACCATCCCATTACAATATGGTAACTATTCACCCATTCAAATGAATCCCGTGTCGATTCTATCTCAAACTTGTACTTTTCTTTTGGGGTTTATTAATACATAAATCTCTCTGTTCTTCATGATGTTGAATGTGGTTGGTATCCAAGGTGTAGTTAATTTTCTCCACACTATCTTCATAACCATTCGATTTTAAGTTTTTATATAATGTGATTGTTTACATGTACATTAATTTGAAAAGCAGAGTGTACATATTTTAAAAGTTCAAGTAAGGGTGACTTACAAACATATTATTAAAAATACGATAGCATGTGGCACTATACAACTTTCAGCATTTGCCTCTAACAAAATCTTCATTTCACAAAGATACAAATATTCATTGTGATATGTGGGTATATACGTTCCATGTTCCCCCTTCCACATGGTTTCACATTGTACTCTTGTCTTGTCCATATCAGAATATGATTTTATTTGATGACTATATAGATCAACATGTGTTTAAAAATTCAGACAACCATGAAATGATGTATAACTTTAAGTAAAAAGTTTAAATAAATAATATAGAAGGTAAATTTTATAATGTGCAGGAAAATGTATAATTTATTTGTAAATGCATGGGTCTTCTTTTTTTTTCTCTTTTTCTGTTAGTTGTTAGATATTTTCAGTCTTTTATATAATGTATGAAAGTTTAATATGATAGTTGGACATGATAAATGCATTTAAAAAAAAATTATGGATGGACAGACTATAAGTTATGTAGTGAACAATGCTTGTATAATTATGATTAGTTTATGTGATTGTCATTTAAGGTTTGATCTGGGAACATGCATAAATCAGGCACATTAGGTATGGTATAACAAGTTCAAATACATATCTAATGAGGCGAATGTAGAAAATAAAGTGAGCAGCATCAATATACTTCTTCATATCTTTAAGGTAAGGATGGACTTAATGAAATGTTCGTTAAAAGAAATATTAAATTTAATATTTTATAATATGATTTCTCAACAATTCAATTTGTTGATTGATGTTGTAAATTTATTGAATTTATTCGAGATTCAATTAATTCGATCCAACAATGAGTCTTTATTTCTCAAAATTTTCCTTTAGCACTTCATATTTTATAGTTTTTTATTCGACTTTTGTAAATTCTAGATAAAAAGGTATATTTTAGTTTAATTTGTTTTTTATTTGCATTTCATTTGTTATAGCATCTTTTGAGAAAATTTATTTTGGCGGTATCTTAGTTGTGAATTAAATATATTTTATTAACTATATTAATGCACATGGGTGAAATATTATAGTAAATTTGCATTGAAATTTGAGAGGCGTCAATTAAGGCCTCTTGCCTCTACATAATTTCGCTATTTTAGATCATACATATGGCTTGGAAGAACAATCCATCGGGTCCAATGTATATGTGTACCGGGATTTGGTATTTCGAACTGGATTTGAAGTGTATAAGACCGAACCTCATATTGATAAATTCATACCATGGCCATACTATATGAAGAGTTCTTGATATATCATCTTGATAAATTTGTTCAATGGAGTAAGCAACAAGTTTCGACGAACTAGTTTTTAGGGTATTTTGGATTAGGTGTTCTGTTATCTAACCTAGTCTTGATTTTATTGATGAGACTCGGTCTCAAAGGTTGTATGTGTGTACACGGCTTCTATTTGTGATTTCGTCCAAAGACATATTAGTAAAATGGACGTTAGGCTGATATCATGCTCTTCCCTAAAAGGATAGAGGTGTTTTTCCTTTTTAAGCATGCCTACCTAATTAACCGCATTAGACATGTAAATCCAATAGCTTATGTATTTTGCAGTTACAGACATACAGTACAAACATTCGAAGTCCTGCCTGCTGATCTGTCGACTAGCCAGCCCCAGCCGGCTGTCGACACGCCTCCGCTAGCAGCGTCCAGTCTGCCATCGGTTCCGCAGCCGACTTCGCCTGCTGCCACCTCCATACAGTCTCCTCCACCTATTCAATCATCACCATACAACCTCCACCCCCAGATCGAATTCGCATACCCAATTCAAGGTATATTGAACCTGATTTTGTTCACCTCGCTTCGGTTTCGATTTCTCCTATAACTCGTAATGCAGTCTTGGCTCTTCAAGACCCGAATTGAAAATTGGCTATGCAAGACGAATTTGATGCTCTTATTAATATAAGACGTGGGTGTTAGTACCTCGTCCACCTAATGTCAACATTCTGTTTGGATTTTTGCTCACAAGGTAAAATTTAACGGTAACTTTGAGAGATATAAGGCTCATCTTGTAGGTGATGAATGTAGACGCTCAGAATCTACAATCGAATTTAGGTTGATGAACTGGGGGGCACCGACGACCTGCAAAACAACAAGCAACAAACCTAGAGACGTAAGATACCAAGGTGACACCGGTGTGGT
>JAYMSP010002426.1:0-24365 GCA_036897095.1 Plantago elongata
TTAAGCAAATGTAGGTACTATACACTACACAAATACATCAATTGCAAATTTCAAACTAACTACATACTCAAACAATTAAAAAAACACAAAAATCCCCAAATTTGAAATAGTAAGGGTTTTGCTAATTAAATACCTCGATTTGAATTGATTCCGAGATTAAGAGATTGAGGCGGCGACCGGCGGCGGATAGGCGGAGAGGCGGCGACCGGTGAGGCGGAGAGGCGGCGACCGGCGGGGGAAGGGGGAGGAAAATGAAGGAGGAAGAAGGAAGAGAATGGAAGAAAATGGAAGAAATGGGGGAAATGTGAGATTCTGCCCATTTACCCCGATGATAACAAGATTTAGCGACGGATAATTTTATCCGTCGCAGAATCAAATTTTTATTTATTTATTTACAATCCGTCTAATTAACTAGCAATTGATAAAAATATCCGTCACTATTTGGATATAGCGACGAATAAGTTATCCGTCACTAAATAGCGACGGATATGTTTATCCGTCGCTAGATTTAGCGACGGATATTATCCGTCGCTAAATTGTAGTTTTCTTGTAGTGAAATGAGATAAGATTACAATAATAAAATTATATTCCAGAATAATCGAAGCAAATATTAGTGAATGGAATCGTAAGTAATTTAATAATGTATTCGAACACGATTGTGGAGACACGGTATGACATGTTAGCATTTGTATCATTTGGATATACGATAAAATAACGACACACATATTAAAAATACGATGACTAATTTCAAATGTTCAAAACAAACAATGCAAATATGAATTCATACAGAGCTACAACCACATGTAATCCGAAAACATTAAGCAAATACCACAACACACAACAACCGAAATTAAGAATTCAATGTTAAACAATACAACACATGTGAAAATGTACACACGATAATCGTCATAGTTCATCCCATAATACAAAGAAATGACCACTAGTCATTTTCACCATGCCATACCATGCCAGCTTGAACTCGTAACTGTAGCTAGGGGTGAGCATAAACGGAACCGGACCGAAATACCGGCCCTAACCGGACCAAAAAATTGGGCCTCGGACCGGTCCTAAACCGACTAGGTCCGGTCCTCGGTATTCATATTTTTCATTTCTCGGTCCTCGGTCCGGTCCGGACCAAATACCGAAAAACTGCGTGTCGGACCGACCGAACCGAGGTTTTGTACAAAATCCAATAATATACCAAATTACCAGTACTCCATTAGTCCATTTCCTGTCCATTTCATCTCCGTCCATTTCGTCTATTTCATATCTCCTGATCTCCATTTCATCTCCGTCCACCCACCCATCAACCACCACCCATCGGCCACCACCTACGGCTCGCCTCCTCAATTCGACGGCCGACGCAACTCCTCGCCTCCTCAGTCCTCAATTCGACCACCGCCATATCCACCACTCTCACCGCCATATCCACCGCCTCCCCCTCCATACCTCCCACCACCACCACCGTTATACCCACCACCGCCACCGCCATACCCACCACCTCCGCCGCCAGATCCGCGAGTAGACCGCCGTCTTCTTCCCCAAATCCACTGTCTTCTTCCCCAAATCCTCATTTCTCCCACTTCCTTCTCCATCCGCGCCATCGCCATCCTGCCGCCAGCTAACGAGAACATTCGCGAAGAAGCAGATGGACCGTCTCGATGTAAGTTGCAGTCAGAAGTCTTGATTTGATTTCTTCTGCAGTCTTGTTGAATACTTCTGCTTATTTGATTTGGATTGAATGAATAGTAGCCTATGTAGGTAAAATGAATGAACAATACCAACATTTAAATTTTCTCCATTTCAATCTCATGCCAAATATAATTTAAAAAGAAATTCATTGAAATATCCATTTAAATTATATACCAATAAGTCCCTTAATTTCTTTTTCAATTCCAAACGTTTCACATCCTTTTGACGGTTTGAGTATAGATTATTAATGAATTTTTCGAATAAACTAAGGACCTGACATATGATTGTATTGTCCAGTCAGGAAGGCAAGAATGATTTGAAGATAGAATTTAATATTACCAGATAAGATGCAAACAAATTTTTGGAGTGACAACTACGAACTCACGCATGATTCTATAATAGTTGTATATATCAGGTTATAATAGTTTCCATATATGTAGGCCCTCGATTCACATGGTCACATGTACAAAAGGTAAATTATATAGTACCTCCCGCAAAAATTATTATTTTATGTTTAAATATAAAATTTAAGATAATATAAAGTAGTAAAATAAAAAGTAAACTCGCAAAATTAGTAAATAAATTATACTATATCAAAATTAATATTTATTTAAAATAGAAAAAGATCAAATTAAAATGTCACTAATAAGTTGAAATTGATAATGACATAGTACAATATATTTCCTCCGTCTTGCTAGAATTGAAATAATTTTTTGTTTTTGTATGTTCTATTAAAGTGAAATAATTTTTTATTTATAAAAATAATTCACCATACCTACCCAAATACAACTCATGGGTAGGCTCGTATATACCTTTTTATTTTAAACTCTTCTTAATCACATATTATATATTTTATTAAAAGTTGTACATTTAAGATTTGTTTTATTTGAAACGAAATGGGAGGAGTAATATATAATTTGCAGGTTGGCACATGTCTCCTTTTGGGAAGTTGCTCAAACTTGGAGTACTTTTAGACTTTTAGAGATTTTTGAATAAATAATGGAATGTTATGGTATATATTTCTGCTCATTATTATAATACGGCCAACCTAAAAGATTCACTCTGATTTGACACACTGATTGTACATGTAATGCTAGCTAATGGTCCTCCTGCTTTCAAATCTTGCGAGTTGAGCTCGATCATGTCTCGATCACACCTCCAATACCATTGTATGGCTGCAATTGCAAATGATAATTGAGGGTCAATACATACATAGATCAACATTGTAAGCAATGAAGTTTGAAAATTTTAATTTTTTATTAATTCATAATAAAATCTCTATTTATTATTAAATATAAATTGTAATGACCCGGAACACTAATGACACGAATCCTTTGGACCGGCATGGTTACTCATGAACAGCTTTCTAGTTGTATGTTAATTCCATTGTACCAACACAAGTCCTTTCTCGTACAATTTGTTCTCACTCACCAGTTGATCACCCATCATATGATTGTTTTGGATCAAGCACGTTTAACTCTGAAAGTCTATCAGAATAGTGAAGAGCGGAAGTATAACAATAGAAGTTCACCTTTGATGATGATGGTCATAGAGAGCAAAGTAAATAACTGCTTGTTGTATTGATCAGAATCAGGAACAAAATGTTTACATGATAAGATCTTAGCTGGAATTGTACATAGAAAAGAGATATAAATAGAAGAAAGAATGGAAAGCTGAAAGTCCTAAACTACCCTCTAATGTTTGTACAGAAAAGAAGCGGAAAATAAAAAAAATGTTATACATCTACTAGTACTATACTGTATTTTTACATAGAAGTAAGAATCTAGTTTTATTCTATAAGATACCAAAATGTATCAAGCTGCTTATGAGCTCATTCATCACTGCAACTTCATTATCTTCACTTCCTTTGTCTTCATAGTTCTGAGATCCCCCGTAAGATGAGCATATATATTGCCTATGCTCATCTTACTCAGCAATCTGTTCATGTCTGACTGAGTTAAGGCTTTTGTAAAAATGTCTGCCAACTGATCTTTGGTGGAAACATGATGAACTTGCATGACTCCTGAAAGAACTTGATCTCTCACAAAGTGACAATCTATCTCCAAATGTTTAGTTCTTTCATGAAAGATGGGATTTTTTTGTTAAATGTATAGCTGACTGATTATCACAATATAAGACAACAGGTTTCTCAAACTGAATATGAAACTCCTTTAGTAAAGATTTTAGTCAGACTATTTCACAAGTAGCAAAAGAAAGTGCCCTATACTCTGTCTCTGAAGAAGACCTGTTTAACAGTAGTTTGTCTTTTACGTTTCCAACTTATAAGTGAAGAACCTAACATCATACAATATCCTGATGTAGACCTTCTAGTATCAGGGCAAGAAGCCCATTCAGGGTCATTATAAGCTGTTAGTGACAAATCATTGTGTGAAGAGAAAAATATGCCTTGTCATGGTGCATTTTTCAAATTAATGAGCAAATATAAAAGCAACATGTAAATGTGTTTTTGATGGTTTTTTCATGAATTGACTCAACACACCCTACAATATAAGTGATGTCTGGCCTTGTTATGTTGAGATATATTAGTCTACCAATGAGATTTTTGTATATAGTTATATCCATTAACATTTTTTTATCAGTGTCAGTGAGTTTAAGATTCAACTCCATGCGACTGACTACATGTTTACAGTCAGTTAAACCTGTGTCTGCAAGCATTTCCACAACATACTTTCTTGACACACATGTATTCCTTGAGAATTTCTAGCAATTTCCAGTCCAAGAAAATATTTCACTGGACCTAAATCCCTTATCTTGAATTGTTTGGGAAGCATTTGCTTTACCTCGGTAATCAACTCATCATTAGAACATGTTATCAAAATATCATCTACTTAAACTAGCAAAGCTGTAAAACCTTGTAAACATATTTAATGAATAGAGAATAATCTGATTTAGACTGAATGAATCCAAGCTCTTGTAAAGTAGATGAAAATTTATGGTTCCATTGTCTGGATGCTTGTTTCAAACCATATAAAGACTTGTGCAATTTAAACACCAAAGACTTGTCTTGTGAAACTTGTGAATTCAAAATATGTGATGGTGAAGATGATGTATGTTCATGTGATTTCCCCTGAAACAAGTATTCTGGGGAAATTTCCATATATATATATATATATATATACATACATACATATATATATATACATATATATATATATATATTAAGCAAAGCATTATTCACATCAATTTGTTCACAACCCCATGAATTAGCTGCCACTATAGCTAAGAATATTCTAACAGTAGTAAGCTTAGATACAAGACTATAAGTCTCTACATAATCAAAACCAAATCTCTGTGAGTATCCTTTTGATACCAATCTTGCTTTATATTTATCTATTGAACCATCAGGGTGATATTTCAACTAAAAAACATATTTACAACCTATAGGCTTATGTCCTGGTGGTAAAGAGACAACTAACCATGAGTTATTGTCTTCTAAGGCTTGTAATTCTGCTTTAATAGATGTAGTCCACTCATGTGATTGAATAGCTTGTGAATATGTTGTTAGTTCAGTGGTAGCAACTAAGTTTGTAGAAAAAATAAATTCAGAAACTGTCAAGTGATCATATGAAATATGATTAGATATAGGATGAGCTGAAGCCCTGGGTTTATGTGAGACTGTGTGATGATAGTCTTTAAATTTAACTGGTGTGACCACTTTCCTAGAAGAAATTCTTACTACATGTGGTATAGTATCATGACTAGAGGACTCAATATTATGATTATCACGTGATGAGTCACTACGAGTAGAAGACAATGGATGATCATGGAGATGACTATCATTCGGTGAAATAGCTTATGAAGAATCAGTGTGACTATGCAAGTTTTCTTCTTGAGAAAATTTCTCTGAATTATCCATATATGGAAAAATTTCTATGTCAGAGTGTGAAGTATCAATTTGTGAAGACATATGATCCTGTTGCTGAGAGTAGGGGATAAATGTGTTCCAGAAAACGTACATCTTTTGATACAATAATTTTGTGAGTTTCAAGAACATAGAGCTTGTATCCTTTAGTGTAAGGTGGATATCAAATAAAAATACAAGCAACATACCTCTTATCAAATTTTATCCTCAATTGTGAATCAGTTGAAGCGTAACATAGTGAACCAAAATTCTTTTAAAAACCATAATCTGGTTTCTTTTTATAAAGTTTTGTGAATGGACTATCATTATTAAGGGGTGAATTACATTTGTTCTTCCTAATAAATTTCGTAATAACACATTGGTCCTCTGATTCTAACAATAACATTATAGGATAGATTTAACAAATCAATTACATAACAGACCAAAACTCAAAGTACTGCCACACACATCCTTAAAAAATTTGTATAACTATTTTTCTATTTTTCAAACTTACAACAAAAATTGCAAATAAATCCTATTAAAAAATAAATAAATATTAATATAAACGTTATAATAAAATTAAAAAAAATACAAAACATCATGATAAACATAAATTCAGATTTACATGCACAATGAAAATACAATATATGCATAATATAATTTGGAGCTTTTTAGAGTGGAAGCTTAATTTGAAGTAAATTATAAAGAAAATTATAGAGTAAAAATTCATTTGTTAATAGTATTGAGATTATTTTTATAAGTTTTTGATATTTCTTACTTCCTTCCCTACGAAACAAGGTTACCACTTATTTTTAGATTGATAATATGTGCAAATTACTTTTTTCAACAGACTAATGTAGTGGTTAATTTGTACTATATTGAAAATTATTGGTAACATTATTACTATTTTATTTCTTTAGGTCACTATATTAGTATGTATCTTTTAATATTTTTATTTTTTGTTGGAAGATTATATTTGAAATATTATTTTATTGTATTTCATTTTTTGTGAATAATTGTTTATATTTTTAGAAGTAGTTATGAAATAGAGTTTTTCTTTTATTCATTTTAGTTTTAACATTAATACTTTAAGGTCATGTTTGGGTAGCAAGTTGGGCAAAATCCATTTTCGATACTGTAGTGTGAGACATTTTCAATTTAGGTACTCTAAAGTGGTCATGTCCAATTAAGGTACTAATTAATAATGGTTAAGTACAATTAATATGTTAAATCCAATTAGAAGGTGGCGATTGAGCTATAAGCAACGAATATAGCCCAAACGCCGGCTGGATCTTTCCCCGGGCCCCTTTAGTTCCAAATTTAGCATGTGTAATACACGTGGTTCGTAAGTAAATAAAATTAAAATATCAAAAAAATTAAGGAAAAAAAACGTCTAGCAACAAACAGACAGACAAACGGTCTTTGCATCTCATCCCCCAAAATCTTTTCTAATTCACATAAACCCGCGGATCGTGCACGTGGAGACAAACTTCACATATTTATATTGTAATTGTTGATGTTCAATTTGATGTTTGTTGATGCTTTTATTGCATATATTAGGTTTTTGTAAAAATGATGGTCGAATAAAGAAAATGATTGATGATAAAGATGGACTCATGGATGGAGGAGCCGACGAAAGGGTTTTTTTTTATTTACAAAGATGATTGTAGTTCGGATATAGTGATTTTAAGTTTTTTTTGTAATTTTTATGTTGTATTACATTTATTGATTGATTAATGAAAATTAATTGCTCTGTTTATTTATAAATATTGTATTTTTTCAATAAATAGTTTGTCATTAACAATTTTATGTTAAATATAGACAATAATGTATCAAACATAAACAATTTAATCCAAAGTATTAAATATAACTGGATGGACACAAAAAAGGAGTTATGTTGCAAAGAAAAAAAAATGTGGGTTGGCCCGGGTTGACCGGGTCAACCTGCAAAAAAATTATGTTGTATATTTTTGAGTATAAATTGTATATATTTGTTCATTGGGTAGGACTCTCAAAGACTCTCAGTATATTGTAGACTCTCAGGAGACCGACTCCCTAAATAAATGTTGCCATTTAAAATAAAAATAATTAGAAACTCAACCCAACATTGATCAATGTTATTTATAAAATTTGATTGGCAACTACAATCGAACAAATAAGTATTTCAACTCTGTTTAAGTTTTGTTATTTTCGACTACTCAACTGCATGGATCTGAACACAACGTAAGCAGGTGAACTAAAATGTATGGATCCAAATATAACTAAATTAAATATATCTAAACAAAACTGAACTGCACTGAACTGAATGAAAATTGAATTGAACGGAATCGAACTCAACTGAACTAAAAAAGTTAGCATATGAAAGAAATAAATTATATTTTATACTATATTTCAGTTTAGATATATAATTACAATCGAAGATAATAAACTCTTACTCTTTCCGATCATATCTTGTATATTTTATGTGCTTGAATAGAAAAACCAAAAGATAAACGGAAGTACAATATATAAAAAGAGGTTTCGCATCTAATTGTTATGCATACATGCACGAATGCTTGTAACTTGATACTTAATTAATTCTGTAATTTATCTTTCCATGTAATATATCTAATTTCATGTATTACATCATCTTCCTACTTTATAAGATAATGTTATTTAACCAAAACTGAGATTCATTTCAGATAGCGACATTACATGGATCACAACTCCTATTCAGAGAGAACTGTACAATTTGTAGATAACATAAGTCAATAAGCGATGTGGTGGTATATGAATTTCTCTTTTAAAATAAAAAGTTCAAATTTGTATTATATCGTTTTAATATAATTATTAAAATCATACAACATCAATTTTAGATATTATACTATATAATAAACTCCCGATAATAAGTAAAGTAAACACACAAAATTACATTAAATGGAACATTGGTAAAACCATATTTGGCGGATACAAAGGGGCACTGTTAATTAACTCGCATACTCGAAAACTAACGATAATTTCATCCAACCATACAAAATGCTCAACTAATCAATTGATGTACTAATTAATATGCGATCGATCACATTAACTCTTTCAACCTCGAAACAAGGATATTAGCTAGTTTGGCTAGCTAGCGATATCATGCATTGGGGTTGTTTGGGTCATAATCCTTCCCATAATAGTTCATATAATCAAACTCCGAAAAGCCCACCCCATACTGGCCCGATGTACCATGACCCGAAGGCATCATCCCCTGTTGATAGTAATCTTGTGATGGCATTGCGCTACTGGAGGATCCACCTGAATAGCCCGCCCCCGGGTTATGCATCAGGGCAGGATTGTAGCCATATTGTCCCATTTGTTGCTGATTGTCATACAAAACCGACGAGAAATAAGGAAAATCTGCATCATTGTTACTAGACAATATTTGAGCGTACTGCTGGAGTCCCGGGTAGGAGTTCATTAGCGTAGATGGGTCGGGCTGAGAATTATCCGGTGGGCCACGGGTCACACTTGTCGTCGTTGACTCGGTGGTGGTGATGTGTCTGAGCTGAGTTTGGCCTTGGACGCGTTCCGGGAAGTTGAGCTTGGCCTTTGTACCCTTGAACTTAAGGGCAGCGTCATCGTAAGCTAGGGCAGCATCTTCGGCCGTGTCAAATGTTCCGAGCCATACCCGGGCTGCTTTCTTTGGGTCACGGATTTCGGCTGCCCATTTACCCCATGGCCTTTGCCGGACGCCTCGGTAGTGTTTCTTCACTTGAGTTCCTAGTTGGCCAATGTTGTTTTATAATTAGGACAATATTTTAGAATTCGGCAACTGCATATCCTTGTTAAAATGAGATCATAGTTTACTTCAACTAACAATGACACTAGGGGAATGGGGTTTCTACTATCCTATGACCTAGTTTAGTGTATATGGTCAAATAAATAGATGATAAAAATAAAAATGTAAGAGAACTAACATCTCAAATTTAGTATAGTGTGCTTCCATTTTGGATGTGGCCTCTCCTAATTGATCTTATATCTACGAGACTTGACATATCAAAATAAATAATAATTCCCTAACATTGTTCAGTTTGACATTCAGGATATATCACGTATTCTTACAAAGAATTCATTTTTGAATTCGAACACATAAGCAACATGGAATCGTAGATCTTGCAACAAAAATAAAATGAAGATTGAAGTGTTAAAGCCCAAGAATTTTGGTACTTTTCATCATAGGAGTAAAAGGAATAAAAGTTTGAACACACATGCAATATCCATATATATAATTCAAGAAATGAAAGAATCAAACATGATAAAATTGAACAGAATGCATGGAAAGGTAAATGGACTTACCACACGAATTGGTATACATGATATTCCAAAATGATATGACACTATCGATCTAAACATAAAATAAAATAAATATATATAGGACTTTGTAGCTAAATATATAGCGTAGGAATTTATACATGTTGCATTCATGAACACTACTAGCAATAGCATTGACCTGGACAACTGAAATAGGAACACATGTAATATGCACACAAAAATTGATGATTGGCACAAAACAAAGCAACAAATTACCGACTTGAATTGAAAGTGACATAAAATCAAACAAATTAAACAATCATTATTATTTTATAAATAATATGTGTGTGTATTATATAATACATAGCCATATGTTACACATGAAAATCACTTAAATTAAAATAAAGCTAGCAAGCGAGCATAGATGATAGATATCTATCTTTGTTGTTAGGTTAGGTTAGGTATAGTATATAACCATGAGGGTTTTAGGAGCAAATAAAATGTCAAGTAGTTCCAGAATATAGTATGCCCGATTGATTGACTCAGTTCAGATTCACCAACACTTGGATCGATCGATCGATCGATCTAACATATTAACATTTAGTAAGTATATATATGTATTCTGCATCAGCTTACTTACATAGAAAGATGATTCTTTACGGAAAGTCATCATACAATGAATTTGGCCTAACTCTACATTATATGATTATATCCTATCCATCTTTGCCTTTTCAACCTCTCATTCGATCTACCTAGCTAGCTCTTCCATTTTACTATCATATCATATCATACCATTGCCAATTTTGCCTTTTCAACTTCTACATCTTCCATTTTTACTCAACTTCATTCCCTCAATATTAATTTCAACTTGCATTTACCCCATTCACATATGCCAAAGCATTTGGTATTTAATTAGATTGGACTAAAAGGGAAGAGGCATATACACTTTAACCATTATGTTCTCTAGGGATTAAAGACTTAGATGACACCATGCGAATGATTGAATTGTATACGCATTTTACCTTTAATATTCATATCTTATTAATTATCTAACGCGGTGAAAAATGTATCAATTACATCGTCCACAATTCCACTTGTAGACATTCATCCGCTTCGGACACACTTTCATTTGTTTAGTCAAAAGGGAGGCTCCATTGCATTTTAGGAAGGTGATTCTTGTAGCCATCTCTTACTCTCATTCTTTTTTGGATGAATAACATTTCTAGGTTTGAGTTTAATCCAACTTGAAAGAAGAAAAAACACAACTCCAAGATTTTCACTGTGGAACTATATATAGTCCATATTTCTACTATGAAGAAGCTGGGGTGGTGTATTATAGTAGTAGATGTAGACATATATTGACTCTTGACTTGTACATCTTGTCGCTTAATATAGATATATTATATATTTAATTACACATGATCAAAGAAATAGAAGTGAAAATAATAATAATAAAGAAAGTACCTTGATCTTGATCTTGTTGTGTTTGGTGATTTGGCTCCATGGAAGTGAAGTGAAATCTTGAGGCCTTGTCGCCGGAAAAGTGGTATGATATTTGTTCACCGGAAGAGCTCTATTTCAATATGGATCCACTTAAATTCTTGTTCGTTTATAAGGTGCTCTTAGAAGACAACTACTAACTTTTCATTTTCATACTAACTTGAGATGCTTTCTTTCTTTTCTCTACTATGTATAGTAGAGTAGAGGCAAATGAGAGGAAGAAGAGTGTGAGAAATAGGGTAGTGGAGAAGGGGTTTTTATACTTATTCATTCTTATAGTAGTAACTAAGTTTAATTTTATTATCTAATTTGTTTCTAGAAAAACAAGTATGGATGAATCTTTTCATGGAATAAAGAACCAAAAGATAAGTATGGGAGAGTGAATGATAAATCTCGAGGAAATTTTAAAGAAAAAGAAGAAAACAAAGTGTGATTTTAGAGATCTTGTGCAGATTGACTTTCAAAATTGTGACATAAAAGAGATGTTTTGCTCAAAGACAAACAAAGAGATATATGTGATGTTCAAAGAGATAGACATGAAAATTTATTGGATTGATCTTCTTACCAGATAGCGATTTCAGGTGTTAGAGATTTGGGGGGTGATGATGTATAACGTTAATTAGAGACATTTGTCCAGATTTTATAATGCATGTAATGTACTAGAAAACATTAGAAGAAAATGAATAAGGGTAATCTAAAGAGTTTTAATTGTTTCAGGGAGTTTCTTATACTCGCTTGTTGTGGGCAACCCAGATTGTGATTTGATGGTGGTCCGAATGGTGCCCCTGAGGTCACTAGTAATAAGGTTATAAGTAATTGAACTAAATATATCTCATATATTGACAAGGGTAAATATACTTAGAATTCTACGATATATATTATTCTATTGTTAATACAATTATATAGTCTATTACTCTCCCACAGTCGAAGCGAGAGTTTTTCGATGCTTAGACAGTCTTCGAAGAGTATACGCGGAATACCTTTGATAAAGATATATGTTATTTGATACTGAGGTGAGACATGAAGAACCCGAACGTCACCTTTAGCAACCTTCTCGCGATCAAAGTTAATGTCCATTCGGATGTCTTTCATGCGTTGATGCTGCACGGGGTTGCTACAGACATAGACATAGATAGCACTGGCGTTGTCGCAATAAATCAAAGTGCCTTCGATATCGGACAACGGAGTTCTAAAAGAAGATTGCGGAGCCAACACGATTCGAAGACAACATTTGCTACTCTCGCGGTGTTCAACTTTAGCACTGGATTTAGATATAGTGGGTTGGCGCTTAGAGGACCAAGATATGAGGTTGTCTCCGAGAAATGTAAAATAACCCGAAGTCAAATGACGAGTGTCGGGGCAGCCACCCTAGTTGGCGTCCGTATACGACGCGAATGAGCCGATGGGCGATTTGTAGGTGCAAACCGGAGTCACGAGTCCCTTGAATATAGTGGATGATTCGCTTCGGAGTATTCATGTGATCAACCCGTGGATCGTGCATGTGGAGACAAATTTGTTGGACCGCATAAGAGGTATCTTGGTGTGCCAATGTCATTGCAAGGCGCTAGCAAGTGCACGATATTAAGATGAGGAGTCGAGCATGATGTTCGTATCGACATGAGTGAGGCACGGCTTGCACTAAGACATGCCTGCCAGGTGGATTATAGTAGTAGCGTAATTTTGCTAATAAAGAAACATGCCACCGGTGGTACAGACGACGACAATGCCCATAAAATATGTCAAGGGGCCTAAATCCTTTATGGCGAATTCATCACTAGCACTACAAAAATCTCATGTTCTAGCGACGCGGTTATCCGTCGCTAGAACAGGGCCGATTCGTCGCTAGACCATCTAGCGACGGATAACAACGGGCGTTGTTAAGACTCTAGTGACGGATAATTATCCGTCGCTAGAAAGGGTCGCCTTTCTGGTGACGGATAATTTATCCGTCGCTATATCCGGGGGGAATTTAGCGACGGATAAATGTTATCCGTCGCTAAATTGGAAGATTTTTAATTTTTTTTAATTTCATGAATACCTAATTCGATCGTATTTAACCTGATTGTCACCCAATAGAATTGTAATGAAGAAAAGAATGTTGGATTGCACGAAAATTTCATAAGTTAATTTAAAATCTAATATTCGCATACAAGTAAGTATTCTAATATTATCGAGTTGAATGAATAGAAACAGTAGTATTCAGATAATAAAACCTAGAACTATGAAGAAGAAGGAGGGGCATCATCAGAATTACGGCCTTGGGTCAAGAGTTCCATCATCCACTTCATCTCTTCGTACTGACGATCGGTACGGGCCTGGTGAGATTCAATTGTACTCTTCAGAGTATCAATCTCGTTTTGGAGAGGAGTCACAATCATATCGACCTCGTCCTGTGTGTAATGACGACCGATAGCTCGTGATGCGGTGGAATGACCAATGGAAAAGCTGGACGCAACATCTTTTCCTCGACTACCCACATCATAAACTCGACTCCTCTCGTCTGGTGGGTTGACTTGTAACAAGATTTTGTCCTGCTCTTCAACAGTCAACTCCTCATCGGTCTCCATCCTATATGCGATCCTCCTCTCTACCCCAGTCTGCAATATTCATCAAGTGCATACATATATAAGTTCAACTTATCAAATTCTTAGAATTAATCAAGTAAATAAGATAAACTCAAAAAGTGTAAAGTAAGAAAGGTGTGTACTGCAATCTGCTCTGCTCTCTGATCCACCCAAATGCCATTCTTCGACTTCCCCTTTTTCAATTGATCAAGGAGTGTAACTGGCTGGTTAGCCAGTTGCTGAACAATATTTAAAATGCATAATGATTAGTAAATCGACTTTGACTAACGTAAATGCAACAAGTATTTGAATAGATGCTTAAATATGAAAAAAAAAAATTATGTAATTAGTCATAAGGAAACTTACCGACATCACATCATTTGTGACAGGAACTCTTGACCCATAAATTTATCCGTCGCTAAATAGCGACGGATAAATTTTTCCGTCGCTAAATCTTAGCGATTCGTCGCTATTTTCCAGCATTCTTGTAGTGTAGGGAAGGACATAAATCATAATTGGAGAGCATCAGAGGAGGTGGTGAGTATTATGTCGTCAACATAGAGAAAAAAATATGCATCGCTGACCATGTGAGTAGATAAATAGGGAATGGTCTAATTGGTTATGAGAAAATCAATGGTGCGAACAAAATCCGCAAAACATTGGTACCATTCCCGTGATGCCTTTTTAAGCCTATAAAGCGACTTCTTCAAGAGACAAACATAATTTGGATGAGACTTGTCTATAAACCCTATGAGTTGATGCATATAATCGGTTGCATGAAGATTGTCTTTTTGAGATACGAAGATTGTCATGTAGAAAGACATTCTTGACATCCAGCTGATGAATAAGCCATGATCGCGATAAGGCGATGATGAGAACAACTCGGATAGTAGCCAGTTTAACAATCGAACTAAATGTCTCGTCACAATCGATGACAACCCGCTGAGACAGGCCATCACAAACAAGTCGAGCTTTATGCCGCTTAGAAGAATCCTCACCATTCTTTTTATGACGAAAAATTCACATAGAATGAATGAGATTATCATTATATGGACGGGGCACCAAATCTCACATCTTATTCGTAATAAGATCAAGAGCATGGCAACATTCAAGTAAGGTCCTATACACTAACCGGATTTTGCGGAAGAGGCGAAATATCCTTGACAGTGGTGAAATTTACAAAATTCGTTCCATAGAATTTGGACGTGGGAATGCGGGTGCGACTAAATGGCATTCATGGGGGAGGAGGTGGTTCGGGTATTTAGACCGCTTGATATGGTGGTGTTCTAACTGGTGATGGGAGTCTAATGGTTGGCTGGACCAGTGAAGGGGTGGCCTGGTTTGGACAGGGTGATCGAAAAGGGGTGTGGGCTTTGTTGTCAGCTGGGTTTTGATTTCTAAGATTCAATTAACAACGTCAATACTTGGATCAGTAAATAAAACTTTACCACACATTGAATAGTGTATTAAGTAATCTTGATTCTAATGAACACTCCTACATAACTACTTCCTCCGTGCCAGAACAAATGTCCTCTATTCATTTTATACCCGTACCACTGCAATGTCTTGTTTCTATTTTTGGCAACATTTTTAACCTAAAAACACCTCATGTGCCTTGTCTTCCAATATTTTACATTGTACATTAAACTCCGTACTCAAAAGCAAAAAATGTCATTTATTCTGGGACGTAAGGAGTAATAAAGTTATTAAGAGCCTGCGAATCTGACAAACTACCATAACCAAAACACCAAACATCCATTGAGCATAGGAATTTCTTAGTTTGGAAAACTAAATAATAGCTCATAGGTTACCGAGTAGAGGAAGTACGTGGTTGGGAAAGTATGGGAAAAACACATTGGGGATCACTTGGTTGAGAAATAGTGTATGAAATATGATTATTGTAAAGAGAACACAATATCTATTTTAGTAAATTTAAATTTTGAGAAAGGGTGAGCGAATTAGTTGAATGATTGCGTCAACTTCAAATGCCACTATAAAATTATGCGTGACATTCACTTTATGCATTACATATTATTTGCTGAGTATTCACACACTGTATAGCTTTCTGAGCATGTGAACTTATTTGTGAAAGATTTCCGCTCTCTGAAACTAAATACCGGATACCTTAATAAATATCTAAGAAACTGTCACTAAGTAACAAAGGAAATACCTTCATAAGCATTTGAGAAATTGTCACTATGTACCAAATACCTTCACAAGTATCTGAGAAGTTGTTTTCTCGTCAAAACTTTGAAAAGACTATTAAGCCCCACTCTTTAATTTTTTACTTTATCGTTATCTGGACCAACGGAATGTGTTATCAATGTGTGAAAGGTGTGAAGGATCCCCAACCTATCACGTATTGTGCAACTATCAACTACTTAGAGTCAAACAACATATATACTAGCCATCAACATTAAGGAAACATGCCAAAAGGATTAAGCCGTAGTTAATCCAGATAATACGGTGTGTCATGCAACACACTATCTCGTCATGTTTTCAAACAAGTCACATAGGATATTGGTAAACTATGTTACCAAGTCGCAGTTCGTAGGGATTCCTCACGTGAAGAGTCGGACGAATAAAGAGCAAGTACGAATTTACCTTTTAAAACTAATTCATTAATATATCATAATCATATTTAAGTAAATCAAACATCAAACTGAAAAGAAAGCATCATATTTCTGTAAAACATCTAAGTAATAAAAATTTGATTAGTTATTTAATTAAAGAATTGATTACATCAAGAATGGTAATATTTAAATTTAAAGTTACTAAATTAGCATGATGACTAATTTTTATAATTGTGCCCATGTTTTAACTAATGTGTTAGGGAGTTTTTCAAAATAATACTATTTTGTATATATTTGTTATAATAAATATAATCGAGAACTACAAAGAGTTTGGCGGTTCGGGCTACGAAAATGTTTAGCTAGAAATAAACATTCTATTTTTGAAGACCAAGTAAGAGAGTATCAGAGATCTCTATGACGCAAGGATTTCGTGAGTGTTTTTCCCGTCTTTTATATCTTGATCCACCTTAAGAGAAGTAGTGTTATGATTTTGAGAGATTTGCATGTGGGTATATCATGTCTTCATTGGATTCTTCTAGCTCAACGTATGAATTGATGACCGTTTATATGCATCTCATCAGATTAAACGTATTTCATAACTTCAATAATCGCCATAATCTCTTCACTCCCAGTTATCCTCAAAAGCATATAAATCGACGCAAACACCTATTCATAATAATTCTCCAACTACCACCATATATACCATGTTTCTTATAAACTTTCTACTTCGTAAAATCTTTCTTGCTAATCGTTATATTCACAAGGACGGATTCAAAAATTTATATTTGAGTGGACTAATTTAAAAGTATAGTAAATTGTTTAAAAATTAGCTTCCATCAATCCTTCTGAAAAAATGCTTTGTAAAAAACAAAGAAGAAATTAGATCGATACCCTTTTAAAATTTAATCTAAAAAAAGATATATATATATATATATATATATTATCACACTAAATATAAAGTTAAATATTATATTTCATCATATTAAATATACAACTTTTTACTTTTATATTCTTTTATATTGTATATTTTCAATGAATTATATATATATAATCTTGATCCTTTAGCTATTAACTAGCCTATGTACGTACTAGTTTTATCAGTAATTTAGGCCATGTTTGTTATACCGCTAGCTGGAGCGGCCATCTATCTACTTAAATTGAACATTTTATAAAAAAAAGAATTCAATTTCAATTGTAAAAGGCCACTCAAATTATATACCACTCAGTACCCTAATTTCCAAGTACGTATCCACACAAGTGCATATAGCATGTCAAATCAATTACACCAAAAAGACATTACATAATCACGGAAAACTTCATGGTTCATATATACTATAGTTTTAGACTATGTTTTGAAAATCGAACCGGGCCGGCCGGGCCGACTAGTTCGACCGTAAAATCGTAAGTGAGCGGTCCGTTGTAGTACTGAAAATCGTCAAAAAATCGTTTCCCAGAAAACCGCTCGAGCCGACGGAAAGCCGGACCAAACCGGCAAATCGTCGGCTCGAGGCTGTTTCAAAAAAAAAAATTGAAGCCCTTTTTTGCAATTAAAGGCCTGAAATCATAAATTGATTTCTTCTTTAGTTCGATTTCTTCCCTTTTTTGCCCTAATTCGATTTCTTCTTCAGTTCTTCGTTTCTTCCTCGTTTTCTTCTTTTCAGCCGCCAGACGTGGGTGGCTCCAACGTTACTGCACAGTGGGAGGAGTAGATTGGAAGATAGAGGAGCGGAGGCGGAGAAAAGGAGGAGCGATGGTGGATGAGCCAATGGAAGAGGCGCTACGGGGGTGGAGGAGGAGGATTTGCGACAGGGGAGGAGTTGTGGTGGCGGATCGAGAAGCCTAAATGGAGGAGGACAGACTGATTCACGAATAGAAGACGGAGCTGGAGAAGGACGGACTGAAACCGCGAATAGAAGACGGAGCTGGAGGGAGGTGGGTGAAGAGAGATGGTGGCGTGCTGGACGGAAGGCGGGGACGGAGGTGGCCGGTGGGTGTGAAGAAGAAGAAGAAGACTGACTGAAAAGATGAAGAGGAAGATTGGGGGCGTGAGATTGGAAGTTTGGAACAAAAACATTTTATTTATGGTTTATATATTTTATAATGAGGGTAAGGGGTATATTACTTGTTTTTACAAAAACTCAGTCCTGGTCGGTCCTTTTTTTTCTTTACAAAAATATATAAAAATTACCAACGGATTTATTTTTTCGAGATCTACGAATAGAGACCACTCTCGATTATTTTTGGATCATTCCACCTTGAACTCATTTTCTCTCTCAATTAAACTTAAACATTGTAAAACAACCTTTAATAATTCAATTTTATTAATTTTGACTTTTAAACACTATTATAATATATTAAATATGGTTTTAGCAAAATAAAAAAAATTAATTTTAAACCTTAATAAATTATAAAACGACTTTAAAAAATGCAATTTCATTAATTTCAACATCTAAGCACTCTTATAATATGAATAATATGTAAGTAAAAATTAAAAATTAAAAATTTCATGATGTGGCGACGACGCATCACCACTGCAGCAAAAACGACAACGACTCGTCGTCGTGCCGTCACTATTGGAGATGGTCTAAGGGGCGAGAGTCGACTAGAGGAGTAGATGTGATGGCGACAGACTTGCGGATAGCGGAGAATTGGGCGGCGCCACCGAGTGACATGGAAACGACAGTAGCTGGCATTGATTGAATTGGGTGTGATTGGTGAGTGAGTCAGTGAGTGAACTAGGTGGGTTTGTTAGTTATCTCGCTATCTGGATTTTGAGTGTGTTTGGATTTGTGCAAATTGAATCTATATATATGTATATAAAAAATTTATAATATTATATATGACATCATACCGGTTCAAACGGCTCAAAAACGGCCCAACCAGTCCAACCCCGGTTGAACCTTTTTTAGAGGGTGAGCGGTTCAATTGTCCGGTCCGGCTTTTAAAACATAGATTTTAGATGAACAGTAGTGATGTGAGATAGCTTGAAATTATAGTAAACCAAATTTTTAGATAACAAAGTTAAAAGGTATTTTTAAAAGATAGAAAAATTAAATGTTTAGGTGGTTTTTCGTGGTTTTTTAGTTTTAACAGTCTGACCAGTCAAGTTTCTTAAAAAATATCGAGACATAAATTTTTCATATGCATTTAATAGATTATGTTATGATCATAAGTTTTATGCATTGAAAGTTTCAGTTACAGTTTTAACGTATTTTATTAATTTTTTAAGAGACGAGATTATGGTTTTAACGCGCCGACAATGTATATTTCAATTATAATTTTAAGGACCTACATTATATTTTTATGACGACTTATTATAGTTTAAAGTACAATCTAGTACACCATTAGACAAGACTAAAAGTTCCATAAAAGCCATTAAAATAATAATAAATAATTTTAAAATAAGCTACTTGGACATTTAGTAATCCAGAGATTTAAAATATATGTTCTCGTAGAAGAAAATTACAATAGATCATTCGGTGCTTTTTGGTGCAATTCCAATGGAATTGTTAAAATAGGCTTTTTCCGATAAAATTTTGTGAACTTCTGCTTTCTTTTTATCTGTTGCATGTGTTTGTTGCTCCAATACTACAGTGACAATTTTAATAAACCAATCATCCAACTCGATGTATTTAACTATTCATCACACCTGCATAAGAACATTAACTAAGTGGGTTAAAACCATAACAAGTGCATTACAACTATTGCATCGATGGTTACAAACAAAGAAGCAACGTGCAAAACATGCTTAAAATAGTAACATTGATGCTTAAAATGATAACAATGCATTTTAATACATAAAACTATACAATGCCTCTTAAAACTATAACAGAGTATAAAACTATAACAAAATCGAAATATGCAACACAAGCTAAAAATATTAACATTAATTCTTAAAATCATAACAATGTCTTACAAAACTATAACAATGCATGTTAAAACTATTTGCAAACAGTTAAATATTTTATCATAAGTTAAAAATTCTAATATCGTTGATTAAAACTAGTACAACACTATATCTTAAAATTATAACATATGCACTAAAACTAATAGGAGACATAAATATTAAACACAAGCTAGACACATTATCATTGAAGCTTAATACCATAATAGTTCATTGTAAGATTATAACAATGACTCTTAAAATTATAACGGAGAAATATATGTTATACAAGTTAAAAACAGTAATATTGATGTTAAAATTTAAAACTATCATATGCAAAAATTAAATTATAAATATTTCATCATAAGCTAAAAACACTAAATTTATTGTTGTCTTTCTACGGTCAGCTCTGCATGACATCAGGCAACCAATCAAATATTGACAAATCATCTACGATTCGTCAATGGGCGAATCAATTTCTTTTTTTCATTAATTGTAAAAGGACTTAAATACCCATAAAATTATAAAATAATAAATAATATAATTAGTTTAAAAAATAATTAAAACATAAAAAATATATAATAATTAATTAATGAGTCGGGCCATTACCATGGGTCATTCGGCCCGATCGCACGACCGGACCAGATCCGCTCGGCCCGGTCCAAGCTTGTACATTGTCTATATATAAAAAATAAATGAATAAATATGTTGTTAATAAGATTTGAATCTATAACCTTTTGGATTCCAAAGCACATAAATAACCACTTGGAGACATCTCACAATTGGTCTACTTACTTTATATATATGTATATAAACACACGCTTGGTGGTATTATCATCTTAAAACATCTACAAAGTCAAGCACATACTAGAAACTTATTAAAGATGAGTATCATGAGATAAATTTTTTTTTGTTGTTTTTAAAAAGGAAGTTCAAATATTCACAATGAACATAATTCGTAAATAGCACGTGATTTTTTTTCTCTTCTAGATACAATATTATTATTACAATGTTTTGGACATAATTATCATCAATATCAAACTTAATTACAATATTTCTATCATTCTCTATGCGGAGAAAACAATGACCCATTTAAGGAACAAGCACATATCTTCTTGGGTACAAGATGTCTCAGCTTGTCACTCGGCTACAAATGTTTGACTAAATGGTCCGTAAATTAACACCAAGAATAGTTTAATGTCAATTACGATTTCTTGCCAATTTAACAAAAGTCTTGTATGATCAACATAATTCATACTAAATACTTCCTCCGTCCCATAATAAATGTCCATTTACTTTTGGACACGAAGTTTAATGTGCAGTGTAAAATGTTGGGGGACAAGTGCACATGAAGTGTAATTGAATTAAAAATGTTGCCAAAAATAGATACATGACATTTGTAATGGAACGGATATAGAAGGAATACATGACATTTATTCTGGGGGAGTACATGTTATATTTAATGATTTTATAAAATTTAAAACAAAAAGGAATTTCAAATATATTATACATTAAAATCTCTATAAATTAATAATGTTGGGACCATAATATTTTATTAATTTAATAAAATATTATGCAATCGATAAATTAATAGTTTAAAATTTTAAGAGGTTTTACGTATATGCATGATTGACCAATTTTTTTTTTAAGTGCGTCGAATCTGAAATATTTCCTAATGAGATTTTATGTTTATGCCTGATTGATTATAAGAGCATTTAAAATGCAATATCACATAAAAGTTTAATGTAAAATTTTGAAGGCTAGGAGTTGAACATTGGAACCTAGTGGATCGTTGATGATGCAATATGATCGACTGATATTGATGAAATCACTCGAGCAAATAAAGTTGTCCTCAAGACTGCACATCAGATTAACTTCTATACGTTGAACATTAATCCACAAAAATCGATGAAGAAAAAGTTTATCCATTATCGATCTATTATGGACGAATCAGATTGTGGATCAACTCGCTCAGATCTAGATAGATCCACGACCTGTCAAATTTATAAAAGAAAATGTTTTACAAATATTACTCTTGAAATTATCAGATGTTACAAGTTTGAATATTCAAAATACACATTACATGTTAAATTCGTGCGTATAAGTTACCAAATTATGCGACTGGCAACGTATCATACCTAATTAGAATTGAATATACGATTAAGTAAAACTCCAATAATTCCACATGAGAACATGTGACAAGTGTCATGGCCGATCATCTCCTTACAGTATGAAAATATTGTATCCCCTTTCTTAATTAATTAACCTACTTCATCACTTTCATACCAAAATTTCTTTATGTACTTTGTTGTTTTTAACCTTTGCCACACTGTAAAATAAGTTCAAATCATACTTAAAATTTAAAAAAAATGTATTTTAAATCAATGTCAAATTATTATTATAAAAAAGTCAACCAATTTAAATGAAGAACAACGAAGCGCAACTCTGTTGATAAGATACTTCACCTCCAATCAGGAGTGAAGCCTGCAAAATTGTTTAGAAGGTAAAAAAAATATTATTCTTCGGTTTAAAATTTGCTTTCTATTAGTGTGAAATATTAATATACTTATTTTTATTTGTAGTCACTAAACCAAATACCTTACTAGATAAATTTCATATTATTTATGTATAATATCACCAAAAAAAAAAAAGTTAGAATTTTTTTTACAATTTAACAAAATGCTAAACGTTTATATGTAATAATGCATATAATCTACATATATGCTCATATATCCTAATTTTAACCATCAATAAAGTTATTTGTTTACGTTTTTTGTATTTTTAACTAAACTTATTGTTTCGAGATGTGGATCAAGACAATAGTACAATTTAGGAAAAGAAAATACTCCATTAATTTATACCTTCACCCACATAATTTCACATAAAATAAATAATAAAAATGTTAGTTACACACTTATATTATATATTTTACACATTTAAGTACAAATATAAAATAATTTTATCATTTATTTTAATTTTGTACATAAAATTATGCATTAATCGTAATGCAAAAAGTTAGTCGGGACGAATAGATGATTATTATATGAAAAAGTATACTAAGATAGTTTTTAATATATAAAATTGAAAATTTTGAGGACTTAACATTGATCTAAAATAAATTGGTTAGGGGACAAAAATAAATTCATGTGTAGACAAATGGTGAATAAATCATATATGTATGTAGGAAAAGGAAATTCCTTTTGCCGTTTCATAAAATAACAATTTAAATGAAGGGAAATCAAACTATTCTCTAATCTCTTTTATTCAAAATGATGATAATGAAGCCGATAAATATAAAGTGAAGATAGACAAAGAAAAATGAAAAAGGTATCATAAAAGTGCAATTTTATTTTTAACTGGATGCGAAAACATTTGTTATAATTGTAATCTTACATATATGGAATAAATATAATAATGACCTAAGACTAAACATAAATCGTAAATGGTCTAGTGGTTATGTAACTGATTGGCAAGAGATCGATTCCTAACTATATTTGACACTTTTTCAATTGAATTTATAACAATAAAATAATATTTATAATTATACTAATAATAATGATAATAAAGAAAATAAATAAATAAATTATAATAAAATTCAAAATATAATAAATTATAACTTTTAATTTAATTTTTTATTTTTAAGGACAAATTTGATATTTTATTTAATATTTTCATTTTTTATATTCAAATATTCTTTTGGTGAATGGGCGAATGCACTTTCGTCATTCGAACTTCATTCGCCAATTTGGCGAAAATATTGAGCGTTCGGCATATGATCATTTTTGACTGATGACTTGACCATAGAAGAGCCCTTAAAACTATAATGAAGAGTATTAAACGTATGCACTAAATAATAATGCACATAACCTTTCACCACATGCTAAAAGCGAACCATAATGCTTAAACAATACGCCAGGTTGAAAAATCATAACAATACTCGTTAAGACCATAACGAAACACAAAATAAATGCGTGTTCAGGTAAATACAAGTAATGCCTAAAGTATGTAATATTTAC
>JAYMSP010002427.1:0-24363 GCA_036897095.1 Plantago elongata
GACAGATCCGCCACCACCATCGACAAATCTGCCACCGTCAAGATATTTTGATTCCGATATTTGTACATCAGGCCGCTCTCCTCCACCCACCACCACCGACAGATCCGCCACTGCCTTGTCTTCTTCTTGTTTCTTATCTTCACCACCATACCCACCGCCTCCCCTTCCATACCCACCGCCTCCTCCTCCATACCTCCCACCACCACCGCCGTCGCCATACCCACCATCTCCGCCGCTAGATCCGCCACCAGAATTTAGCTGTAGCCACTACCAATCGGCCACCGAAAAATCCCGCCGTCTTCTTCCCCAAATCCACCGTCTTCTTCAAACTACTTTAAGTAAGTATGCTTCATTTCATTTCTTCTACAGTCAGTAATTATTGGTTTGTTAAGCAGTTTGTATGATTTGATTGGATGAACAGTAGCCTATTCAGGGCAAAATAGATGTACAGTACAACCATTCAAATTTCTCCCATTTCAATTGCATTTCAAACACAGTTTTATCAAAAACCATTTAAATATCTATTCAAATTGGATGCCACTCAGCCCCTTATACTTTCTTATAAGTTGTTATTCGGATGTGTATGACCTTGTTTTACTCTATGACAAAGAAGCTGAATGTTCCCAAATGTTATATCTATCTCTTAACGTGCTCATAGTTATGATTATGTCATATTGGTTGGAAAATGAATATCTACTTTGCATATGAAATGTGAGACTCTATGTATCATTGTTCTCTACTAAAAAGTTCATTTCGACTCCATAGTCTACATATTAATCATCATATACGAAATGTGTTACCTTCTAATACTCGAAAATATATACTTAAGTTGTACTTGTATGGGGTTCCATGCTTCTTTCTTGAGACAATATTCTTGGATAGATGCTAGAAAGATATGTATTAGGTAGAGAAATGGCGAGTAAGTCAGTGTTATATTAAACTGAAAATCACATCAATTCAGTTCAATTTAATTCAATACAGTGTAGTTCAGTTCAGTTCAGTCCAATTTAATTATAATTTATAACTTTATACCTTATTTCGATTCAATTCAGTTTAGTCCAATCCAGTTTAATAAATTTCAGTTGAATAAATCACCCTATAACAACCTGGACCAGTAGTCCATTATTAGTTGAATATCATTTTACAAGTTTCCCAGTTTGGTTCACATAGCTAATGGAAGTCTTCGTTTTTCCTTCGGTGCAAATCTATACAACATATGTATCGTCAACATATTATATGGTCAAGTGCTTAAGTTTGTTAGTTGTTATTGTCAGTAGTAATATCACTCTAGCTAGGCCTTTGGCTAAAACATTGCACAATCAGTCACGTAATTTTGAGCAAATCTCATTTGATGGAATACCTCATAAGAATACAATGGGGGGATACTTTAAATATGAATTTTGATTGACTTATGAGATATATCATAGACCATTCATAATATACCATCCATCCTCACAAATAATAAGAATATTAATGTGATTAAATCACAACATGATTGAATCTTAAAGTTAACATCGAACATTTATATTAAGTTATTTCATCATTTGACTCGTAGACTAGAACAAACTCATAAATTAGCGGGTCTAACTCTAGCTACAAGGTTGTATGGAAATTAAAAGTCATATATCGAAGTATGGTTCCTTCAAACGTTATTGATATAATGTAACTGTACATGTGAGATGCAATGCAATGCATTATGGATTATGTTTATTTATCTTCTATGTCTTTGGAGTAGTGATGTTTACCGAATCAGGTTGAGTATCTCACTCGTTGAGTTCGACTTGGACTGTAATAAAGTTTAAAACTTGACTCGACTAGTTAATAAACGAGCTTATTTTCAAGCTCTTGTCCGTATTACCATACTAATAAGCTTATACTCGACTCCATTGGTTCAGTCTTTAGTTGATTTTAAATCGAGTATGAGCGCGTGAACAAGTACATAAAAGTATAAATAATATGGTACATATTTAGTTGAGCCTGATTAATGATAGGATGTAGAAATTATAAACGATTCAGATTCCATTCGATTCGATAATAAAATGACAATTAAGTTAAACTCAAATATTTCATTAAAAGGATTAAACTAAGAGATTTAATAAACTAATTTCCGATAAGACTCGATTCACATTAGTACTCCGTATGTTACCGGAGTAGTTTATGGAGGTAAGCAAAAGAGACAAGAACAAATGATTGTTGGAGAACCCTTGATTAGTGTGTAGAAATGAAATAAAAAGTTATATTTATTTTCCATGTTTTATTGAGAAAAACAAAGTCGCGAATCTTTATCTTGACCAAACCAGGGCAGGGCAACTAGTGTACTAAACGCACTGCCAAAAGTATAATTGGTGAGCCCCAGTCATTTATCCACACGTGGCTTATCGGACGGGCCCATCCCCTTTACTTGCAGCCACAAAAGCATCAATTAAATTAAATATAGGTTCTCCTTAACTAAAATTAACATAATTTAAATATAATTCAATTTAACTACATTAATTAAAACTAGTCGAATTGAACTGAAATAATTTTAATGCAGTCTAAATAGATATATTTATTAATTTAATCCCATAATTATTATTTTATTTTCCTCTAAACTTGTTAGAGTGTCAATTTAAAGTTAAAAATTGAATTAATTGAACCAACAAAACAAATCATATCCTTATCTTGCACTCATTGCTCAATTCGAGGCCCACACCTAATCACACAATGGTCTCCTCTTCTGATGTGGTTACTTAAATTGCATTAAATTACTTACTTTTTATTATTATCTCTCACATTAATCTATACTATTTTGGTCCCTATAAACTAACTTCGCACGATTTAATTTCTTAATATTATTAATATGGCACTTCATCAATTTGGAAATATACACCAGAATAGTTAGAGTAGGATATGTTCACTTCGTCTGGATTAAATTAAATTGAATTGTAATATAAATTAAAAAAAGTTAAACTTGACTGAATGAGTTTATATATGAAGAGAACAAAGTCTAAATCATCAAAGTTGTAACATGACTGGCATAAGTGACGTGATCTCACTGATTTTGTTACTATTGATTATTGTATGTGAGCTTGTCATTGACTCCATGTAATATTGTTAAGCGAGTCGGCTGAGTATTGTGATTCTCGACTCGAGCTCAACCGAGTTGAGCGTAAGCTTGACTCGTTAACAAGATGAGTGAAATATATAGACTCGATCTTGAGTAACATGTAACGAGCTCGAACGAAAAATATACAAGTTTTAACGAGCCTTATCTATTAAAATAATGTATAAAAATGTAAATTTATCAAGGTAATTACTCTTAACGATTGTTATCGAGCTCGACTCGTTACATGGATGAGCATAATATGATGCTCGAGTTCAGCTCGTTTACCTTATGAGATGAGTCAAGTTCGAGCCTTCACGAGTCAAATTAAACCCTCGTTAAGACTAAATCTGCGTAATACTAGCTCCATGATGATATCCCATCTTTATTCCATGTGTCAGGACTCTAAATCTTATAGTGATTAGTACTTTTAATGATTTTAAATCCATAATCAAACCCATACCAAAGACAATTTTAGAAATGAGAGTAGCCCAAAACTGGCCTTCTCACCTAAACCACCTCCATGTTACCTAAAATTAAGTCACATATTCAATGATTTAGTTATGGCAACTCCTCCAGCCCTTTTATTTGTCTTTTTGACAAGCAATGCAGGCATGACTAATTAAAGAAAATACTTACAACAAAAATGGTAGATTATTGATTCATAATCCTACTAATATAACAATAAACCAGCTCACCATGTTTCTTACCGATATCCAATTTAATAGAAAAACTGTTTTTGTTTTTATACTATTTTTGCCACTTGACGCCGTTTAACTCATTTAACGGCAACTTTCTCATGTTTATTCTCTACACTGGCCTTCATACACCCAGCCACCAACCACTACAATCTTCCGTATGGGTATATACCATTCGAAATATTAAATTTGACATGCGGTTAAAATCAATAAATCATAATAAGAAGTATTTAAACTTTATTTTCACTCGTAATTTTAAATGCACGGCAAACATATATACTTAATAATCTTTATTTGATTTCTATTAATTTGGTTCAGGTTTATTGGTTGTAAATTATGTTGTCAATATATTTAAAAATATTACTGTGAAAGTATAATGCTTGCATATTCATAAATATAGTCGAGCTCTATAACTTTAAAATATATGTGCTCACATTTTAACTGATTTTTCTGGCCAAGAACTCAGTGTAATGGTTTAGCTTGTATGTAACACCATGTATTCATAATTGGGTGTCAGATTTTTCACGACAATACACTTATTAAAACTCGGACAAAAGAATATGCGACAATAATAAATTTTTTTAATAAATACTTTGTCCGTTCCATTTAATTACGTATGCTTTCAATATATTGTTGATATTATCGAGTTCAATTAACATTTTATGACACGTCTAAACGACAAGTATCATGTATTCATTATCTTGTTGAAGTAATGGGATAAGCATGTTGAACTTTCCCCTCAAAGTCGATGTATTTCCGTTGCCAAGTCCCATCTCTGAAATTATGTCGTCACAAACATTGCCGCCTCACCGAGTGTACATGAATATTTGAACTCTAAACCCTCAACTATCAGTATATAGCTTGATGAGTATGTTGGGCACTAACCTTCCCCACCAGAAAATTATTATTTCATAAATCAAATACACAAATAATTTTATACTTCGTCACTCAAAATAATCCTCTGGGCACCGATTGGAGTTCCATTCGCCACCATGGAATGCTTTTCCTAACCTGAAAAGGCAAGGGACATGGTCAATCACATGTATGTGGATTAATCTCAAGCAAACTATGGTGTATCGATCCATCCTTCAAGGGTTTATGCTTCTTAGCTCTTCGTTTTCATATCATTACACTATTAGTGAGCGAGTTACATAAAGTCATAAGAGTGTCGTTTTCTTATCTAAAAATTACTTCTGAATAAACTTTCGTAATTACATACCAACGGAGTAAAATTTACGGAAGTGTAAAATCACAAGAAGACCATTTATGTGGTATATATTTTGGCATGCATTGACATTTGTTGACACCAGTCCACCAACAAAAATTGAAAGTTGAAAATTGGAAGAGAGAGTTCAAAATTGGTGATTGGTAGATAAAGATAGTTGAGAAGTAGAGGATAAATACTCACTTTTGTACATACAAACAGAAACCACGGCTTGTTGATCGGAGCTGAATTATTAGTATTTCTTCCTATTCAACTGCAAGTCTCTTCTCCATTTTACCTCTCAAAACTTTTCTTTTCTCATTTCGAAATTCATTCCTCTCTTCCAGAACCAGAAGGCGAGCGGTTAGAGATCAGGATCTCTGCCGTGTCTCGCCGGAGAAGCTGCTGCAAACCAATGTGCAATGAGTGAAGAGAGTTGAACCGAAAACAAAAAAGAAAGAAAGAAGAGGTTTTTTGCACGCCAAAGATACCTCCTCTTAGATCGAAAAGATATCTTCTCCATTTGTTCAATCTTCTTCCGCAATTTATTCCCTTTCTTGTTGTCTTTCTTTAAAACCACTTGATTCCTTTCAGTTTCTTTACCTCTCCCATTAGACATATGCCTTTGTCGTAATTCGAGGTGACTTCTTTTACATTCTTTTTGTGTTATCTTCTGTTGTTTTGTGGAATTGAGCTTGATCCTTTGGGAATTCTTGTAATCTGAGTTCAAAGTTTGTAGCTTTTCTGGGCTTTGTGGATTATAGCGGGTGAATTGTTGTTGAATTTCGTGTTTGGTTTTATGCTGGCTAAGAGTTTTCTTCGATCTGTTTGAATTCAGCTGAATTGTGTTATCTTGTGTTGTTTTTGAGCTACATGTACGTTCTTAGCTTAGATTGTGTCATTTGTGTTTTGTTAATGCGACTGTGGAATTTTTGGGAAAGAAATGATTGTTAGCTAAATACTTGAATTAAATGTATGCTGTTCCTGTTACCAAAATTTGATTGTTTTGAATTAAATGTATGCGGTTCCTGTTACCAAAATTCGATTTTTTTCGACCTGTGATCTTATTCTTGCTTTTTTCGATTACTGGTGCTTGCATTGTTTCCGTTATTCCAAGCATACCGCGTAATGAACTATTGATTCGCAGGTTTTCACAGGAGGATTTTTTTTCTTGCATAATTGACATACTTGTGCTTTGGAAGAAACCAGACTGGTAGTCGTTTTTAGCTAAAATAACAGCTATAATGCCATCCGAAATGATAAACCATCGTGGAATCTCACCCTCCTTCTTTCACGAGGAAATGTGTTATGCTGACGAGGTACTTATTGTAAAATAAATCCACCTCCCACGAGCACGTGTGCACATGTGGATATATATTGCAAAAATAGTGAGTTTTTACTGAAATTTACCATTTTGCAGAGACAACTTGGTGCATGGAAGATTGACCACATGCCCGGCCATTATGGTGAGTAGTCATGATATTTGTACGATTGAAGGTTTCCCCCCTTCAAAATTTAAGCTTACCAAGGGCAAGATTTGCTGTCTAAATTACTCATTTGCCTAGTAATCATTAAGAGCACAGGTGCAACATGATATAAATCATTATGTTGTCCACTTCAAATATAACAACTAAAAGATTTCCACAATTTCAGCTCTTCATGTTGCCGAAAAGGTCAAGTTGGTATAATGAAGTACTATCTAACTAGGTTTCTGCATTAATGTGTCTGCTCTCGATAATGTGACTCCATCAAATTATTTCTTGTATATTGTCAACATACCGACTGCTTGGAATGGTTAAATATGTCATTTCAATGTCGTATAAAAACAATTATCCTTCGAATGATATTGCACAAATGTGTGTAAAACTACTGGGGACAGTTAAATAGAATCATTGTATTGTTGTCAAGCTCTTTTATTCATTGGCTTTCCACTCTCAAGCTTCGCAAAGACAACATTTGGATTTTTCTTTTAATTTTATTTTATGTAGGTGGAAAAGCAAATGGAACATTAAGAGCGCCAGGTGCTGCTTCATCACCACTTGACAATAAGATTCCATTGGATAACCAGCTGAAAAGGGGTTTTGATCTTCCTGAATATTACCTCAGTCCTGGTCGGAATGTAAATCCTTCATCGGGGAAACATTTTACTGGAGCAGAAAATGCAGCCAGTCGTACCTTGCTAGTTGGTGCGGGTCATGATATAGGTGCTAGGACTGCTATAAATAAGGAGGCTCCATCCTGTTTTTTAAATGAAGATACGTTAAATCTCAAGGGCGCCCAGTATGAAAACAGTCTATTTTCGAGCTCAATGTCGCACCTACTTACCCGAAAGTGTATGTTCCTCTCCTGTATCTGGAATTTGTAAACAATTTATTTATAAGGACCAATTGGTTTATTTGTTTTTTAAAACCAATAGAGAGACTTGGCTCTCACTTTATGAATAGTATAAAGCTGAGGACTCATGGTTATAAGAACCAATGATTACAAGAATTGACAAAGTTAATTATGTAGGCTATTACAAAGGAATTAATAAGCTGATATCCAATACAGTTAATTAGCCTGATGCTGACAATTGATTTGATTCCCTGAGGCATGCAGTCAAGCTTATGATTTTGAGATATTTTTAATAAAAATACTGGTTCCTCATTTTCTCTGTCTCTTGCAGTAAAAGTATCATCAAACAGTGCTATCTATAGTCAGTCTGTCACTGATGCTGCTACCTCGAACTATGAAGAAGAGGGGCCTTTTGAATCTCTTGAAGAACTTGAGGCTCAAACTATTGGAAATCTTCTCCCAGATGATGACGACCTGTTTTCTGGTGTGAGTGATGGGCTTGACAGTACTATAAGGCCTAATAATGGAGAAGATTTGGAAGATCAGGACCTTTTCAGCAATGTTGGAGGGATGGAACTTGGAGAAGATGGTTCCTTGCTAAAACATTTTGTGCAATCTGATGTTAATTCTAGTAACCTACACAGAAGGGGATCCACGCACCCTTCCAGGACACTCTTCGTGAGAAATATTAATAGCAATATCTTAGACTCTGACTTACAAAGACTTTTCGAGGTATGCTTAGATAACTCTTCTTACTATTTGCTTACTTTTATCTGAAACTTTATTAGAGGATAGCTGAATTCTTACTGTAAAATTCTGTAACCTCAGCAATATGGAGATGTACGTACACTGTACACCGCTAGCAAGAACCAGGGATTTGTTATTGTATCATATTATGACATAAGAGCTTCCTGCAATGCAATGAAAGCTCTACTGAATAAATCATTGATGCATAGGAAACTTGATATACAATTTTCAATTCCAAAGGTATTTAAATTTATGATGTCCTTCTAATTTCCTCATTGAACCATTACTTGGTGTACACTTGAATATTTTGGAATTTCATAAGTATTGAAACAGCTGCAGATATATCTTGACATGCATTTCGGACTAAAATGTGTTTCTGTGGTTCTTTTTTCATTCTATTTACCATTCGATTTATGTTTTGCTGTCACTGGTGTTCAGGAAAACCCATCAGGGAAGGACAAAAATCAGGGAACTGTCATGGTATTCAACCCTGACTTATCTGTTTCTAACAATGAACTCCATGAAATTTTCGGAGTTTATGGTGACATCATGGAGGTAAATTCATATATCATCTTGTTAAAATTAACACTTCTCATCCTTATGGAAACTGACTTCAATTTAATGATGTAGGTCCGCGAGAGTCCACATAACAATCATCAAAAATATATAGAATTTTTTGATATTAGAGCTGCAGAATCTGCTCTTCATGCATTGAACAGGAGTGAAAAGCCGATGAATTTTGAAACAAACCGACCCAGTGGCTCGAACAGGTAAACTTACCTCTTCGTAATTCTATATCTGTTTCACTTCACATGTCTATTCTTCTTGATCACTTCTGTTATGGTCTAAAAGTTTCAGTAGGCATTGAAATTTAGTTAGGTCGATGGGTTCTCTAGCTTATCATTATTTCCTGCGGACTCCAACAAATTAACAAGTGATGTGTGCAGATTAATGGAGTCTATTTCTTCTGAGCTGGAACTGGAAGAATCTGGTCTTCGATGGCTACAGCATAATGGTCATACTAATTTGACAACAGCATATTCCAGTAATTTGCTGCTTGTCTTAACTATGGCTAGCTGGAATTTCAATAATTTAGTATTATTCATTTAAATAGTGTACAATAACTTTGTGTTTGGAATGCAGATAATGGAACAAGTGTTGGCCACTCACGTTCAGCAAACAGAGGCGTTACTAGTCCATACATGGAAAATATGCTTCATTCAGGAGTATCCTCTAGCGTCCCCAATGGTATGCCCTCTCCAATGAGGGGTGAGCCAGGAAGTCGTTCCAGTATTACTGAATCTGAACGCCTTGGTTACCGCATGAAGTTTGCTCTCCAAGGATTACCGAATCTTCCTACGCATTCACTAAATCTTCCTCCCCAGTCACCAAATCTTCCTCCCCAATCTCCAAATGTTCATGCTCATTCACCAAATCTTCATGCTCATTCACCAAATCTCCATGCCCATTCACCGAATCTCCATCCTCGTTCACCAAATCTTCACCGTCATTCATTTTCTGAATATTATGATGGTCGAACAAATGTGACTTCTTTCGGTTCACCAAATGTTAATGATAACCATCAGTTCCGTAGATTTAACTCTACTGGGCACTTACTGGAGCTTAATGAAGGTAATCAACTACCCCATTTTCTTCAAACTTATTCCCTTTTTGTGTGGAATTCATATTTTATAGCTACTTAGCATGCATCATGGCAACATACTAGCTTCATAATGGAAATTACGAGACCGGAACTTCTGAAAGAATAGGTGGGGAGGGGATTTTCAAGATTGAACACAATGTGGTTATTGAGTTCCCTTTAGCAATGTCTCAAGTGGGAGTCTTGTCAATATGAATGACACCACTGGGAAGCCACTACCCCTGTTGTGTTCAAATAGATCTCAAACTGTATCTATCACAGTGTGTCGAATGCAGGTGGGAACCCCTAACAAACGGACACATGCTGAGACTCCTGGCATAATTCTTACTTTCATGTCATACATATCACTATAGGTTTAGATTTAAAGATAACCTCCTTTTTCTATTCTTTGTGCCAATGTTTAATTAAATATTCACTATCATTAAAATGTTAATTCATATGACCTTCCTCAGTTTTTGGTTCTTCTGGAAATGGGAGCTGCCCCAGTCCTGGCCACCAATACATGTGGGATAATTCACAGAATCAGCAATCTCAAGCAGGTTTGTGGCCCAATTCACCGTCGTTCCTCAATGGGATCAGTGTTGGTCATCCTCAACAATTTCATGGAGTTAATAGACCACCATCCATGCTGAATTCTCTAGTGCCTAACCACCATGTGGGATCAGCTCCATCTATCAATCACTCTATCTGGGAAAGACGACATGCTTATGCTGGCGGTGAGTCGCCTGATGCTGCTATGTTTCATGCTGGGTCACTAGGGAATACAAGGATTTCTGGTAATTCCCTACACCCATTGGATTTGCTTACTCCTGACGCTTTTCTACAAAGTGGAAATTGTGTGGACATGGCAATCCCTTCCAAAAGTGTTGGATTACATCCACATCAACAGAGATGCATGATTTTTTCTCCGAGAGGCCAAATGATTCCTATGATGGGTTCATACGACTCTCCTAGCGAAAGGACTAGGCATCGAAGAACTGAAAGCCCCACAACTCCAGCAGATAACAGGAAACAGTTTGAGCTTGATGTTGATCGAATTCTACGAGGAGATGATAAGAGGACAACTCTTATGATAAAGAACATTCCTAACAAGTATGTGGCAATACCTTTAACTTTAAGAGATTTTATGTGTACAATGTGCATTCATGATTTGAAAAGCAAGAAGTCATATACACTCCTATCTGGTAGACACACACAAATGGACTTATGGTGTGTTCAAACCAGTGATTCCCCTATTCACTTTCATTTGGGTTGGAAATATAGGTACACATCAAAGATGCTTTTGGCAGCAATTGATGAGCGCCATAAAGGGACATATGATTTCATTTATTTGCCTATTGATTTTAAGGTGAGTTTCAAACTCTCAGAAATTTATCCTTTTTTTAAAGTGTTTTAGCGACTCTTAAATGGACCACTTGTTGATTTTGTAACTGGTACCTTCTGAGTTTAAATCTGTTTGATTATATTATTTTTCCAGAACAAATGCAATGTTGGCTATGCATTCATAAACATAACAGAGCCTTCCCTTATAGTTCCTTTTTATCAGGTAAGTTCTCTGAGAATTTTCATATACTTGACCTACAGTTGTTTTCTAAGGTCTTTAGCAAAATTAAATCTGCTTGCATTTGCAGACATTCAATGGAAAGAAATGGGAGAAGTTCAACAGCGAAAAGGTTGCGACCTTAGCCTACGCTCGGATACAGGGGAAATCTGCCCTCATTGCTCATTTTCAGAACTCAAGCTTGATGAATGAGGACAAGAGGTGCCGTCCTATCCTCTTCCACACTGACGGTCCTAATGCTGGTGATCAGGTATGAGCATACTGCCTAGCACTTTCCCATGAAGTTGGCTGTCTCTAATTAATCTTGATTTTGGAAGTTAAGCAAATCTTATACATTGATTTACTGAGAAATCCAAATAGACTTCAGCTGACCACTCAGGAACTTTCACTTGTGAAGTTTTTTGGAGTTGTATCTGCTTAGCTTTCAGCTCAATGTGCAATGAATTTTCAGGAGCTCGAATTTATCCTTGATTACTCTACCTATCCCATTTTGAGGCTTCAATTCAAGCGCTTTACTTGTGTTCAAAGCATGAACCTTTTATGCTTAACTTGCTGTTGTGTCCATTTTTTAATTAGGAGATGGAGATAAATTTCTTTGTAATCTTGGTCTATTATTACTGCAGGTTCCTTTTCCCATGAGTACTAATACACGACCAAGGGGTGGCAAAACTAGAACAAGCAATGAAGAAAACAATCTAGAGATGCCTTCAGGCTTTGTGATTAAGGATGATTGTTCCAATGGAGACTCGTCTTCTGGTTCAGGCAAAGAGTCGGATTGAGCTGGTGGACCACTGACCTCGTAGAAATGAAAATCTCAACTAATTTACATAAATTTTGTTAACGTATTGTGCGGTAAGGCTGGCAGGGGGTTAATTAACTGAAAGGAAACTATCATGCTGATGAATTTTGGAAACAATATAGAAACTGATGGATTGCCTGACCAAATCATTGATTTATTACTACCAAAGGCGACGTGGAAGCAACATGCGGAGCTTCAAAGTTTTGGACGATTTTGAGGAATTTCGTTCTGTATGTACAGAGTTTCGGAGCAAAAGGCTGAGTATGTTGTATGGGAGGAGGTTTCTCCTGCCATTCTCTTCGCATTTCCTGTTTCTTCCTTTATGCTGTTGTTTTTTATTGGGCAGTTGTCAAGGGGAACATTGTGAAGAGAATTTTTGTTGTGCCCAAGTAATGACTGTTGTATTGCTCATCTTAAACTTTCTTTAGGCCCTTCACAAATTGAATCTTTTACTTACTCTCAGGTGTTGCATAATGTACTATTTGTGTTTATTTATGTTTTTCGTTAATGCTGGAAACTACAATTTGGGGCTTTGGCTATGAAAGTCACAATTTTGCATAATGTTAAGTTCTCGCAAATGGACTGCCATGACAAAGTATTTTTTTCTGAAACGGCAAAAGGGTGATTCGAACTCTCGACCTATTGGTTGGGTGAAATGTCTTACCAAATGGACTGTCATGACAAAGTATGATGATATGCTCTGCTATAATTCATCTAATTGTTTCATCATATGCTGACTTTGACAAATCAAGTTTATATAGCTGCCTTGTTTTTGCCAAGTTTTGCAAAGCAAGAACTTGGGGCATCATAGAGAAAAAGGAACAACAGTCCTATAAAATTGTCTTTAAAGTATCAAGAAACATAATCCTGTTCCAAACCAACCAGCAGTTCTACAAGTTATTTGGGGTACAGAATGTCATAGTGGCCTGGTCGGTACAGCAACGTAATGAATGGCTTGAGTTCCTCTGTGGCACTAGGCGTAGTTTCAGTTTGATCAGATGCAGAAGGTGTGAAGTCATGATGGTTAACGCTTACATTGCCTTTCTCACCATGGCTTCTATCAAGATACACCACCCGAATAGCAACACCAAGTGCGTCTGACAGAGCTGTAATATGAACATGATCGCTCTCTTCACCCATGGGTTCAACAGAGGACTTGCAAAACTGCAGCAGAATAAGGGTACTGTGAGCAGCAGTGGATGCCAATACAATGACACGTTTCAAATGTTTGTGAGATCTGGAGGTATGTCCTATCTCACGTAAAAAATAATACTACATGCAGCTAAGAAGCATACTATAATTCATGATTAACATCTATTGTTATGCATAGTTATAATATAAGGAGAACAGTTTTACTATATTAAGTAAACAAACCTGCTCCACGGAGGTGTTAGTCAATCCTTGAATAAATGGTTCATAGAAATCTGACCGCTTTTTTATCTCACCGGAGGTAATAAATCTGAAGAACATTACAACTGGAGAACAAAACATCATAAGTTGAGGACTTTAGCAAATTATAGAAACAGACAAGTAAACATCTGCCATTATGCCAAGGAATGTATTGCAAAGCTACTCACCATAGTCTGATACTGATGGATCTCTACATTTTTGTACAAGCTCATCATAGCTGTGACCATGGCATTATCAAATATTAGCTATTTTTGTACCTCATGAACGGAATAGTGGAATGATAGTATGATACAATCATTAAATCAGAACCAAGTAACACACTTTTGTTACCTTATTGAAGTTTCACCACCAGGAAGAACACTTTCAAGTTGATCAAGGAATAGCTGAGTAATGAGCAAATGGACTTAGAAAGTTGACTTTCATGAAGTTTTATGATGAAACACAAATTTGAATACTGAAGTAAGAAAATGAGTAAATAGACCCCCTGATATGAGCGAATAACAACTGATAAACACAAATTGATCAAATAAAACTAGGGAACAGTTTCAAGTCTATCGCTGAGAACTGAGCAGATTTCAGGAAGTTATAAGATGAAACATACACTCCAATACAAAAGTAAGAAGTGAGTAACTAAACCCAGTAATAATGTGCAAATAGACGAATATAGAGCATCTGCGAAACGTAAATTCCAATACAAAACGTAAAGCTTTCTCGTATCCTATAATAAAATATTTTACTATTTATCATACAAAGGCTCTTTCCTAGTAAAGCAATCATCACAAGTCACGCATTGCATGGTACAGATTTCTAATGCAGAAAGATAACACAAAGACGAGGCTTACCAGGAAAAAATCTTCAAAAGTGAACTCTATATAGCCCAAACTTAGTAGTGTCTCTTTACACTGCTCCACATTCTTCTTGATTCGGTCAACTTCGACCTGATCCTGCGACTCCAGAATGTGTTCCTAAAAAATGTTTTAATAGTTAATCTTCACTTTTGAAGTACAAATGAATGTAGTACTAGTAAGAATGCAAGCAAGATTTCAAGGGAACAAATAGTAAGACTTACGAGGTACGCAAACATGAAGCTGCGGAAAAAGCAATTCCCATCTCCCCTTGTTCGTCTGATCGCAGTGTATTGCTCGGTCAGAATCTGCACAAGTCTCATTTCCGTTACGAATATTCCGGAGAAGCATCTGAATAACAGCTACTAAAATTAATCGAACCTTGATTTTCTCCAGCAAAATTGGACTTCCAGACTGGTATTCAGTTGCTAATGAAGATAGAGGTTCCTGAAACAGCATTGCAACCGTTAAACAAGTGCAATTATGAAATCCAGAGATGCCGACGGCACACGAGTAAATTAGCATAGTAGAGTAAAGCAGTCATTCCAGATACTTAGCGGTGAATTGAGTGAGATTATGAGTACCGGACTACCGGTCGATTGGTGCAAATCAAACTGAAAAAAGTTGAACCGGTGGAGAAATAGGGATAAAAGGAGGTATATAAGTTCCAGACTATGTCTTTTGAAAGTGGAAGAGTATGCATGATTAGAAATAGATATATGAATGCCAGATTATGCATATTATTAGGTTGGCTGATCACGGAATACGGTAATCGAAGCTTGGTTATTTGTGAAGCAACACCAGTACTGACACAACAGGGTGGAGATCAAAGATAATTTTGTGAAGCAACACCTGTACCGACAAAGAAAGACTACTGGGTGCAGAACTTATTTACAAAAACAGTTGAACGGATCATCTAACCAGCAATAGCCATCTAGAAAACATCCACTAAAAGGTAATACATCCAAGAAAAAGTGACTTCCTTACCTTGTCACCAACAAAAGGAACTTTCCCAGCCTCCTGAGTTACAATGGCAGATTGCTGCTGCATAATCTCATCATCCCTCACATTTTTCCAGTCATCAATTTCAGGGGTTTGCACAGGTGTTACTGGCTCTGTTTCAGGCACCACCGCATGCCCTTCCTGATTCTGCATCTCCGGTTCAGTTCCTCAGAAAATTTGTGTGCAATTATTTAGAGTGTACCTACAAGTGACATTTGACAAATTATCAAGATGCCATATGAGAAACCGATACAGATGCATGCTAATCCCATCAAAAGCTAATTTGCACAGCTCTTTCCTCAGGTAAACTACGATTATACACTCAATGCACTACATTAGCTTTATACAGTCACAACGTATGCCCGCAGTCAAGGTCCGTAATAGTGATCCACCGTATATGATATGAAAACAGTCCACGCTAGTCATTAGATAAAGACTCATACTCACACCGAACAAGAACAGATGAATAAAGAGTTAAAGACCACACCATATATACTGATCATGGAAAATTAGGCATCTACATTCTACAATCCACACAGACGATTTATCAGCGAAAATGAGTACAAGAGCTATGCCATTTAACGAGAATTGATTACACAAGCTACAAGCCTCAAAACACATCACAAGGAATTTTCAGCTATGAACACTGATTGACAAGAAATGGCGATAAATCTTATAGAATTTCGCAAAATGCACATCTTAATCAGCAATTTCGTTCGATTAAATCCGAAACCCTAAATCTAGAAAAGGGAAACAGTAGTAAAATGGCAGAAAAATTATGAAAGCAAAATCGAAGACAGTGGGATTCCATGGGAAACAAAGGATAAATCAGTAGTGACTGAAAATCTGGGGAGAAGACGAAAAAACGGAAAAGGGTAACTGGAAACGAATTGAATAGAGAGAATTACTGTTACCGAATAGTTGGAGAAGAAGAGAAAGAATCGATGAAATCTTGATCTTCTTCGTTTAAACAGTTCTGATTCTTGCTGGTGAGTGGTGGTCTGTTTGCTGGTGGGGTAGAATTGAAACATTTTTGCTTTCGTTGTGTTTGTTTTTATTAAGAAAGGAAAATATCCAAACGAATCGTCTTCACTTAATTCGGCTAATTCGAATTAAGTTGGGAGTCCGTCTTGCGATACCCCTGCATTTTGGAGAGTTTTAAAATTCTCTTTAAATAATTTAAATATTAAAACTAGATAATTATATATTTTTTTCACAACTTAATTTGATAATTTTTTGCGGATTATTTAACCCGAATTCATTAAAAACTAGACAATTATGTAAAAATGTAAACAAAAGTGTAAATTTATATAATGTAAAAACTAGAGAATTTATTTTATAAACTAGATAATATAATGTAAAAATTAGATAATATAAATTACACTAAATGAAATTTTTATACAATTAATAAAATTAAACACGATCATTTATAAAACTAGACAATATATTGTATATACTAGACAAGACATATTAAAAATTAGAGGTTCAACACAAATGCATAATATAAAGATATAAAATAAAAAATTAGACAAATATTAGTAAAAACTAAAATGCATGTTATTTATAAACAGATTAAATAATATGTATTAAAAATTATGGGTTCTTTCCGGACTCTTTAAATATAAATGGACTTATATGAGACTTAATATTAAGTTGGACCGATCTGATTCGTCTTCATTCGATTACAATGAGTGTTGGCATCTAGCTATTTAATTATGGTAGAGTAGTGATTTTTAAATAAGTTGAGTTTCTCTCATTTACTGAGCTAGTTCAAGATGTTATTGAATTCGAGTTCAACCTGTTAACAACACGAATCATTTTCTAAGTCGAGCTCGAATTAGAATAAGACTATGTTATCTTCAACTAAATTTACTGAATTGAATTGAACTGAAGTGCTCTTCTTGTTTGATATTTGATCAAGATAAGTATAAATTATAACTAAACAAAACTGAACATAATTAAACGAGATAGAATTGAACTAATGTGATTTTCAGTTGAAAAGAACATAACTTAAGTAGTCTCGAGTTCGATTTATTTCGTTCGAGCTAAGTTTGAGCTCGTTAACTGAATATATATCAATTAAAATTATCGAGTTTTTTCGAGTATCAAATTCCTATTCGACTCGATAAGTTCATCAACTCGATCACTTTTGTCGAGCCAAGTCTCGCGGTAGCGCTCAACTCGAATAAAGGAAAATATTTTGTCCTTTTATAAACCTGACTCAAGAACCCCTCCAGGCTCGATCCCAATCAATACGCTACATAGGGAGGATGAGAAATGGAGGTTTTCTGCGCCTATTGAAGAACACGAGTGTAGTAGCTCGATCATTGAAGAATTTCTTGGAGCCCAATAACAATGTAATCCGTTCAGTTGCTGCTCACAATCAGATGACAGCCTGTTCTTACTCCAGTAACCCTGCTCAATCAAGTAGCCAAGAATTGGAACCCGAGCTTTCTGCAGATTTGATCAAGATGATGGATCAAAAGCTATCCGCTATTCAGCATCGTCATACGCATCTTCAGGGCATTGCCAACCAGGTAATTTATTTTACCTCCTTTTGTCTCTTCTCCTTTGTGCACACCAACTGTTTGTAAAAATGCTTCTTTTCTTTAGCACTTAGAATTTCTTGTCCTTGTGGATGCCAATTGTTTGTAAAAATGCCTTCTTTTTGTTTATCACTTAGAATTTCTTGTCCTCGTGCATGCCAAGAGTTTGTAAAAATGCCTTCTTTTTGCTTATCACTTTGAATTTCTTGTCCTTGTGCATGACAATTGTTTGTAAAAATGCCTTCTTTTTGTTTAGCAATTTGAATTTCATTCACCTTTTTTTTCCTGATGTTTATGCAATGAAAAGACAGCCTGACGCCTTGCCGGAGGAGTATTCAAGGGCCAACAAAGAGCTCAGGAAGCTTCGGGACTGTATTGATCTTGTTACGGAGTTGAGAAGCAAACAAAAGGTTGGATTCTTACTTCATTTTGCTCTGTGGTTTACTGAGTAGTACTGCATTTGATAGGCTTGCTTTTGATAGGAGATTGAAGGATTAAGAACGGTGATTGCTGAAAGCCGAGACGACAAAGGGATGCAAGAATTGGCTTACGAGGAATTGGACCAAGCGGTAATTGAAGAGAAGCGGTTGCAGACTTCATTGCTCAAGTCCTTGCTGCCCAAGGATGATGCCGATGAGCGTGATTGCATTTTAGAAGTGAGAGCAGGTAACAAAGATGTACAATAGAATTCGTAAATCTGTTCGTCTCACAGTGTTGATGGTGCATATTAAGATTGCTTCATGTAGGAGTTCTTGACTGAGATTAAGTATCATGTGTTTGCTGTAAAATTTAGCTTCTGATTATATTTTAATAATCTGAAAGGACGTTTGGTTGTGTAGTTTGTTATTGCACAGCATTATATTGAAGAAAGGCTCTCCATAGTTTAGTAAGCTGAACTCAGTATAATTGCTCACCCTCTGCATCATGGGCAGTTAGGTTCTGGCAACCATTCAATTGAATATATACATCACGTGTTACATATCTTGATGAAACACATGTAGGTTTATCATCTGTATTATTTTAGTGAATGGTGCGTGGGAAATAATATGCCAATGTTCCTGCAGTGTTACTTGAGCAACAGGCCTCTCTTATATAAGAGTCATAAGACAATGAAATTGTGTGAATATTAGGGTAAGGCTCCATCAAATTTGGGAAGTTAGGAACCTTCCTGTGATCCTATCATCTTGGATTGTGCAAAACAATATCCTTCTTTAATTAGAAAATACTTTACTGCACAGATTCTCTTGAAATTGAATGGTTCATTAAGACTAGTCTAGCAAAGAGTAGTGAAACATAATGACTGCATATTTTCTGCAAAGAGCAGTGAAACGAGTTCAATTCATTTAACAAGTCTCATTGGGTTAGATCAAATCCTTGACCACTGACAGTTAAGCTTAGGCCTTCATATTGCTATATTGCTATGAATGTAAGAAAAATGGACATAAATTCCTGTTTCACATATACACGGAAATATTCCAGATGACAGCAAGACTAGAGCAAGACGTGCTATGATTTAATATGCAACCTGTTTTACTTGAGTATTATGTGGTAATAATTCTCTTTCTGGTACATAATTGTAATCTCTCCACGGTTTTGTTCCATAATTCTATAAATAAATAATGTTGGGTCTGGAAATAATAACATTTAATTCGCATATTAATTGACGGTAAAATTGATAATTTCCTAGTTTTTATAATGTTGGCTGATTATATATCAAAATCCGTTTGGATAATTGCACACTGTGTATGTCTTACTTTCTGTGTTCTTGAGAACAAGGATCTTGTTTATTTAATGACATCCTATTTCTTTCAGGCACCGGAGGGGACGAGGCGTCGCTGTTCGCGATGGATGTGTTCAAAATGTAAAGACTCCTCCTCCTCCTTATTTTATTATTATTATTATTATTATTATTATTATTATTATTATTATTATTATTATTATTATTATTATTATTATTATTATTCCTTCCTATGTGCATTGTGATCAATTGAATGCTGCTTGTTGTTTGCTGACGCTGGCAGTCCACTAACAGGTACGAGAGGTACTCGTCCAAGAAAGGCTGGAAGTTTGAAACTCTGGATCTGGCAGAGTCTGACCTTAAAGGTTACAAGGTTGGTGAATGCCATAGTATGCACTCCCCAAATCAGGCTCTGCCCTTATCCCTATTCATAAATTACTTTTAATGATGTTTTATTGCATCCGCAGGAAGCTAGAGCCGCAATCTCTGGGGTAGATGTTTATGGGAAAATGAAATTTGAGAGTGGAGTTCACAGAGTGCAGGTTTCATTGGTTCCACATTCATTTGCATTGTCTTTTCTCTCTCTTTCTGTTCCTTTCATTTCCTATTCTTACTGACCTTTTATACATATTTTGTAGAGAGTTCCAGTAACTGAGAAAGCTGGACGAGTTCACACCAGTGCGGTGTCTGTTGTTGTTTTTCCTCAGGCAGATCAGGTGAAATCATGAAGTTATTTCTTATGACTGTTCTACTACAGATACAGATTCTTTAATACACACCTATTACCTTCTTTTCTCCCTAAAATTTTAGATTCATACACAATAATGGCATTATTGCCAGTTTAGAGTTGCACACAAATTACTCCCATTGCATGCTAATTGACTATTTTTCCCTTCTATTCAAATATCTGCAGGTAGATGTAAAGTTGAGGAACGATGATCTAAAGATTGAAACTTATAGGTCTGGTGGTTCAGGTGGTCAGCATGCAAATACCACCAACAGTGCTGTCAGAATTACACATGCGCCGTCAGGGTTGACAATTGCCATACAGGACGAACGCTCCCAACATCAGGTGACAAGCTCAAATTATATTGCTAATGTTAGTCTTGAAGGAGTTACTGGTGTTCCTAGATTTGTTGTGCATGCATGCATGATGCATCTGTCTTGTTCAAATTTGCTTCTTACAAAGGGAGGTAATGACGTACTTTATCAAACCCAGACTACAAACTACACATGGCATATTTTGTTTCAGTATCCTCATAATACCATATCTAGGGAGTAGGGACTAGGGTGCCCAAACTTGATTATTGGCGATTCGGTACTTATTCTCGAAGCATAGCATGGCTTTAATAAGATTCCTACTAAGTCTGAGCTGCTGCAGCCACAATACCTCCTCTATTTGCTTTTTTTTTTTTGAAATGACAAATGTGACTCGAACCCCGAACCTATTGGTTGGAGGGGAAGCATCTTATCAACTGAGCTGCGCTTCGTTGTCTCCTCTATTTGGTAATTGGTTTGTGATTATTGCATGGCAAATTATTTATTTAATTCTAACCTTTTCTTTTTTTTTGGCCAGAACAAAGCCAAAGCGCTGAAGCTGTTGTGTGCAAAGTTATATGAAATGGAGAGACTGAAATTGCAGGCAAGCCGTTCAAAACTTAGAACAGACCAGGTAAACCGAGCTTCAACTTGAAGACAAATATGCTACCACCATTATCTTACTGTATGGAATAATGTCAACTGTGCACGTATCAAACAGATTGGGAGTGGGGACAGGTCAGAACGCATCCGCACTTACAATTTTCCCCAAGGACGAGTAACAGATCACCGTGTTGGCATCACTTGTCATTCTATAGATGGTGTAATGCAGGGTGAGGTTCTGGATATGTTCGTGGATGCGCTCCTTTTGCGGCAGGAAATGGATGCAATTGCATCTTTCACCTCTAGCGAGTAACTTGATTACTCTAGCTAGTTATTTTTTGGTTTCGATCTTGTTAGTTGGCTTTGCTCTTCAAGGCATATTGCTAGATTTCTTTACTTTTTGGACTTGGTAACATACATATACTCCGTGTATTTATAATTTTATATCACCAGAGCTGGTCATTTGTGTTCTGGTTAAAGCTTGTTTAGGAATTAGCAGATGCAGTTTTGTACTGTTATAAGAGTTCATGATGTATTATGCATACTAGTACTTGATCATTTCCATGTACTTGTACTATATTGAAAAATAAACGTCTTTATACCAAGACCTTGTTTATTAAAATAACTGATGATAAACTATCAGTATTTATAAAGTATTTATAAAAGTGTGTTACATGATAGAGTTATCATTCATTTACTAAATTAGTTAGTTAATAACCTAATCAATTTAATAAATAAGAATGTGTTCTCTTAAATTCAGTTTAACTGATTTAGTTATAATTTATATTTTACTTTAGTTTAATTAAATTAAATTCAGTTTAATTCGGTAAATTTCAGCTCGAGGCTAACTAGTATTGCACGGGTCGGTTCAGTAAATTTCAACTTGAGGCTAACTAGTACCGCACGGATCAAACCTATCACACATTTTAAAGTTTTATCCCGTGACATTAAACTAACTTTATCTTTTTAATAAGATAAACATAAAGGAGGCTAACTAGCTTACCAAAGATAAACATGATCCCAATCAAATTATAACCAATGAATTTACTTTCCTTTATGCTGCAAAATTATTTTGAAAATAGATTCTTCAAGAGTAGTAGTACGAGATAAGTGATTAATTAGCGTTAAATAATTAAATTTACTCTTGTCACGAACTCAACTTTCAATTCTTCCCTTACTCTGTTTCAAACTCAATTATACTCTAAGGTCCCACTCAAAGGGTACATGCTTCTTCTATCAAAGGATAAAGTAGAATCTAAATGTTGTTCGTAGTCGTAGAAGAGGAATAAGATAAGTGATAAATTAGAGTTGAACAATTAAGTTTGTTTCCTATTATATTTTCTCCGTGATAAATTTAACTTTCAATTTCCGTTTTACTATACACCAAACTCAATTATACACTAATTCTGGCCCAAAAAGTTCAGGCTTATTCTATCAAAGGATAAAAGGGCCAGCCCAAAAAAGATAAAAAAAATGTTCAGGCTTATTTATATCAAAAAAGGATAAAAGGGCCAGCCCAAAAAAGATTAAAAAAACACGCCGTCTGTGGGAATCGAACCCACGACCACGTGGTTAAAAGCCACGCGCTCTACCAGCTGAGCTAAGACGGCTTGCTGATGCTCATACCTTTTCAAAGGATCTAATTCAATCCTAATTAATCTGAAGAAGAAGAAGAAGAAGTATATTCTATAACTAAAATACAATTTGTTTTCAGTTTTGAGAGTCTCTCAATTATTCCAATCACTTTTCGTCTTCCTAGAGAGAGAGAGAGCTGGAACCCTAGCTCGTGAAATCAAATCTGTACCTCACTTTCACCTCCAATCCATTGATCAAACATGTTTCGAATAGCTGGGAGGAGAGTCTTGTCTCTTTCATGGAGGTCCGGTGGCCACCCTTCACCGGCAGCTTTCGCCTCCAGGAATCCGTTCACTGCCACCGATTCAAATGATCCCAACTCTGGAATCAACTCCTCACCGCCTCAAACCTTTTCCACCACCAATTCCTTTCTAGATCAAATCAGAGGTTAGCTTTTCCTGTTTACCAATTTAATTTTCGCCATATTATGGTTAGTAGGATTGAATCTGGAATACGAATTCGATCATTTCAATTTTGATCGGATTGCTTAATGCTTGCCTCTGCTTCATTAGTATTCTGTAATATAGGTTCATCTGAAGGTTAGATAAACGTTGAGTATTAATAATGAGAAGGTAAGAGTATGTTTTATTTGGATCACTTATCGCGTAAGTTATCATGACTAAAGGGGAGTCATGATGTGTAGAAGGTATAATCCTTTTAAGTTCAGCTGAGCCGTATAATTTTTATGTGTTAGAGGCATAACCGCATAAGTGGTATGATGCTTTCCGAATTTGAGTCGTAACACACAAATTGAAGTAGATGTACACATGACGAATTGCAGAATAAAGAATTCATTGCAATTCTATGTACGTTTATGATATGATGATGACGAAGAAATGTTTTAGTTCAGAGGCTAAGATTATCATGCTTAGCTATCCCTGCTACCCCACAATATCTTTGGGATGGCAACGTGTGGAACCCTGTGGTATAGTTATACCTTGATTCTCTAGTTTGGTGTACTTCAATGTGACATGCCTTCCTTATTCCTCTTCTCTCTTAAAATAGATGCCCAAGGATAGAATAACAGGCTAAAGCACTCAGAGACTTTAATTCTCTTGGGCAGAATAAAGAATTCATTGCAGTTATTTATGTACGTTTATGATATGATAGGATGATGAATAGATGTACTAATTCAGAGGCTAAGGTTACCATGCTTCATCTACTGGTTGAGATGTGCGACTGAAAGAAATTTGACTTTTCAATTCGTTGCTTTAGTGCTTCTTGTGACTGTTATATAAGTGATCAACTATGTACTTCCTTTAGCAGGAAGCTACCTGTTTTGATGCATATAACACATGTTCTGATGAAGTGAGCGCCTTATTGTATTATGATCTTATCTATCATTGGTGACTTCTGCGGAACAAAAGGAGAAGCTCTTACCATGTTCATTCAAATTATGAACTCTACATGTATGGATATGAGATATGAACTCTCTAGTTCTCAACACTGATGTAGTCGGGG
>JAYMSP010002428.1:0-24347 GCA_036897095.1 Plantago elongata
TTTCAATATTTCTTAACCATAGTTGATGATTATAGTAGATGCACATGGATATATCTAATGAAACACAAATCAGAAGTAAAAACACACCTACTCAGCTTTTATAATCTGATTAAGACACAATTCAACACATCCATCAAATGCATTAGATCAGATAATGGTGCAGAGTTTTAACTCAAAAACTTTTATAGTGATCATGGAATTCTTCACCAAACATCATGCATCTATACTCCTCAACAAAATGGCATTGTTGAACGCAAACACCAACATCTTCTTCAAGTAGCTAGAGCATTATTATTTCAATCTAATATTCCTCTGATTTATTGGCCTCATTGTGTTTTAACTGCTGCTCACATCATAAATAGGTTGCCAACTGAGGTGCTAAACAATAGAACATCATATCAAATGTTGTATGGCAAGCCTGCTTCCTATGATCACCTTAGAGCATTTGGTTGTTTATGCTACTGCAGCACCATCAGAGAAATCAGAACCAAGTTTGATGCTAGAGCAGAACAATGTGTTTTTCTTGGTTATCCATTGCGTGTTAAAGGATATAAGTTACTGAATTTGAAAACTAAGAAACTCATCATTTCAAGAGATTTTAAGTTTTATGAAACTATTTTTCCTTTTTCTGATAATAATACTAACTTACATCCTTCAAGCATGCCATCTAATGCTACCAATATGCAATATACTCAGTTTGATTTTTCTGTTGATCATGTATCTCATCATAAAAGCATGCCAACCACAGATGATTTAGCCTCCACTGATAGTGATGCATTTCATATGCCTATAGATATTTCTACTTATGATAATCAGCTTGATCAACCTGCACTGCAGGATGAAATTGTTACTCACACTTCTTCTATTTCTTCAGCTCCTCAGATTGCAGTTCATACAGCTTCACATGAACTACAGATTGATCACATCATTCAAGAAAAGCTCAGAAAATCATCAAGAATCAAGTCTACACCAGCACACCTGAGTATTTATGATATTAAATTGCCACCTTCACTTACTTATTCTTCCTCTGCATTGCATACATCAGTCTTATATCCCATATCTGACTACCTTTCTACATCACAATTATCACATGCTCATTATGCTTTTACTGCAGCTATTACTTCTGATATTGAACCCAAAACATACAGCAAGCTGCTAAAATCACAGCTTGACAAGATGCTATGAATACTAAGCTTAAGGCACTAGAGAAAACTAACACTTGGTCATTAGTTCCTTTACATGCACATAAACATACAATTGGTTGTAAATGGGTATATACAATAAAACATAAAGCTGTTGGCTTCATAGAAAGATATAAAGCAAGACTAGTGGCAAAATGATACAATCAGGAAGAAGGTGTAGATTATTTTCACACTTATTCACATGTTGCTAAGCTTACTTCTGTCAGAATAATTTTAGCACTTGCAACTTCTAAGCATTGGCATTTGCATCAATGTGATGTTAATAATGCATTTTTACATGGTGATCTTGATGAGGAAGTCTACATGATGCCTCCACCAGGTTTCTTAGATACAAATGATACTAGAGTATGCAAGTTACATAAAAGTATTTATGGTTCGATACAGGCTTCAAGACAGTGGTTTCAAAAGCTGTCATCTCGCTTACTTCAATATGGTTTTGTGCAATCTGCAACTGACACTTCTTTGTTCATTTTCAATAATTCTGATTGTTATATTGCATTACTTTGCTATGTTGATGATATCATCATTGTAGGGCCTGATGAACAAGCCATCCTTACACTGAAACATCACTTGCATCAGACTTTCACAATTAAGGGCATACTCAAATACATCTTAGGTGTTGAGGTTGCAAAGAATCCTGAAGGAATCTTCCTCTGTTAAAGAAAGTATACACTAGATGTCTTGGTTGACACATGATATCTAGCTTGCAAACCACTTGACACTCCAATGGACAGTAAACAACTATTCTCAACAGAACATTCTCCTCCTTTGACAGATGGATCAGAATACAGAAGACTCATTGGTAGATTGATGTATCTAACCATCACCAGACCTGAGATAGCTTATGCATTACAAACATTGAGTCAACATATGTCTGCACCATCTGAAGCACACTTGAAGGCTGCTTACAGAGTCTTGAGGTATTTGAAGAAGAATCATGGTAAAGGCTTGTTTTACTCCAGCTTCACTCTTACAGCTTATTGTGATAGTGATTGGGCAAGGTGTCCAGATACCAAAAGAAGTATCACAGGTTATGGTATATATCTTGGCCACTCATTGGTTTCATGGAAATCAAAGAAACAACCAACAGTTAGCCGTTCCTCAGCTGAAGCAAAGTACAAAGCTTTGGCATACACAGTTTGTGAGGTGCAGTGGCTGCTATATCTGCTTACATACTTTGGTATCTCCACACATGATCCAGTTGCTATATATACTGACTCAAAGAGTGCTATTTGTATAGCTGAAAATCCTGTTCTTCATGAGAAAACTAAGCATATACAAATAGACTACCACTTTACGAGGGAGAAGCTCAAGGAAGGGGTAATCAAGATCATCCATGTTCCATCTATTGAGAATATGGCTGATATCTTCACAAAACCTTTACCATTTGATTTGTTCTCTTCATTTAGCTTCAAGATGCATCTTGTAGATATACATATGCATCTCGAGGGGATGTTAAGGGAAGATATTGAGATATTTAGTTTGTTACATATAATATAGTTAAGTTGGTTATTAGATAGTTAAGTTAGTTTATGTTCTTCATTCTAAATAGGAAGACATGAACCAAATCTTGTAATCCCATTCATTATTGGAGTATATTTTCTCCATCAAGTCAATATACAAATTTGGTTCTTGATCCTTGTTGATATTATTCACATTCCTTTCGGTTTTCTACTTAAAAAAGTAACATAGAATTATATTAAAAAATTTAACATGCACAAAATTTTAATTAAATTAATCTAGGGTTAGAAAAATCCTGATTCGTGTCCGTCTTGTTAAAAGTGTGCTCCATAGGAGTCTGCCTCGAAAAAATTATGTTTGAGGGTTATGATTAGCACTAAACAAGGATATAATTATGGCCTAACATCATATCTTGAGGGAGAATGGTTGGATGTTGTAAAGCACTTAACAGGTCTGAAAAGTGTAGCAGATCGCCCTTGCTCGCACGGTTCCGAAAAGTGTCTTTATACATATTGAGAGAAATAGACAAATAGTAATGATGGTAGTTTTACGCCATTCAATACATACTTCACACAATAATTGTGAACTTTTTAATTAACATTTTAATTGATATGAGAATTCAAAAAATAAAAAATATATATTTTGAATGATCAACAATCCATTTTTTAATATAAAAAGAGACGAACCATGGACATATATAACATTTTAAACAAAATAACCTGAGTAACATTTTATGAAGATGAAATAATATCCATTGTTTGACGGAAGAAATAGAATAACCTGAAGATCATTCATAAAATGAATAATGATTGGAAAATAGTACGGATGCATGCATAAATAAATAGTGTACATTGTGCTACTTGGGATTTGTTATGTTTAAGATCATGATTTCTCTATGCGCGTATAGAGATAACTTGATAATTTATGAATACATAAGTACTAGATAACAAACACTAACAATAAGATGAAAATGGATTTAGATAGATGGGTTAATAGATATAATCATTTATTAGTAATATAATGATTCAGCCCCCATTTTGTCATAATTGGTAATTGATATTCAATTAATACACCATATTAAGTGTACTCATAATTTTACTTATCGTAACTCCCATAATCGTGCTCACGAACTTCAATCCATTTTCTCTCATATTTATTAATCTCTTAATCCCCAACAATATATATATATACTCATAATGATACTCTCTTCATTTTTCTACTTCAGGTCTCTGATTTTTTTCTAAACAAATTCTACTCTAAAATCCAGTTTAATTTGCAACAATGGCTGCCAATCTCAAGCTGGAATTCAAGAATGAACCTGATAACTTTTTCATTCAAAACCAGTCACCTTTTGGGTACGTAAACTTGTTCTAGTATTTTTCATTTTCTAACTATATATTTTACTATATATTCTTGTCTATCAAAATTATTGTCACATACTTATATACTAACATGATCTGTTTGTTCAAATTGAACTTGCAGTAGTTGGGACCAACCACTTGATTATTATGGTGAAAACATGAGTTTGTTTGGTCTAATTGAATCACCTATGATCACCAATACTAGTTCCAGCAACTTTGAACTTGGCGATTTGGACGAAATCATGGCTGGTGATTTGGCTTTGTGGGAGGAGTTCAGCTTTCCACCAGATACATCTGAGGTTGCCACTGTAACTCCAACTCAACAAATGGTGGTGTACAACGAGCCAAGGACTACCGACACTCTCCTGTTCGGCCAGGCTCCTAACATTGTGACTACACCAATGTACAATACCAACATTGAGATGATTACTTTGAATTGTAGAAGAAATGGAAGGTACAAGTCTTCGTCCCTAGAATTGGAAGAAATACAGAAGTACTTTCATATGCCGATAACTAGGGCTGCCAAGGAACTGAACGTCGGCTTGACTGTCCTGAAAAAGAGATGTAGGGAGCTCAACATCATGCGGTGGCCTCATCGTAAGCTTAAGAGCTTGAAGTCTCTTATCCATAATGTTAAGGTATATCTTGATAGTTTACTTCTTTAATTTTTTAAAAGTTTTCCTGCTGTAACATATAATGAGAGTTTATTTGTGATAATGCAGGAACTGGGATTGAGCAATGAGGTTGCCATGCTAGAGGAGCATAAGAGGTGGGTTGAAAGAGATCCGGAAACGGAACTGACAGAGAGAACCAAGAAACTAAGGCAAGCTTGTTTCAAAGCTAACTACAAGAAGAGAAGATCTCTGCAACAGGCTGCTTTTGCATCACCGTATACTATTACTAGGGTCTAGCTAGCTAGTTAAGTTAATAAGTTGTGCGATATCAAGTACTAGTTTCTTTTTCGCTTTTTCGCTTTTTGGTGTCTCAAGTACTTGATTGTTTAAGGATATGGAAGAACATCTTGTTCTGTCTCAAGTACTTCAGTGATTAAGGAAATGGAAGAACATCTTGTTCTTTCAGATTGTGATAATGATTTGAGTCTTTAAGTTGGAATGTTGGATTGAGGAGGAGACTGATTTCTTGTATGCCAGTTCTGATTTCTTCATGTAGATACAAAACCACATCAATGATCAATCCAAATCTCTCTATGCCAAAAAAGAAAAAGAAAAGAAAAATGTCCCTTAAGCACCATAACCCTAAAATTTTACAATAGCTTGTAAGAAATTCGATAGACATCTAAACCATCTACTAAATCTACATGTGTGCCAATATTTCCATTCTTTGACGAGGACTCAATATATTCTTTCCAGACCCTGGATGCGTATAGGGTGTGTCCCGTGGCCGCCAAATATGTTGTTACATTGGCTGTGGAGAAACGTCATTATCGAAAGGTGAATGTGTGAACCAGGATCGAATCTGAACATATACATGAGCCCTCAGCACAAGGTCTAAAATGTTTGGGACCTTGTATATATACAAATCTGACTTCTAAAATAATTCATAAATTAAATTTAAAATATATTATCTAAATTTTTTTTATTTTACAATTTGTTTCTATAGAATTTCATATGTTCTATGTGATGATTTACAAGGGTTTAAAATAAATTCTTCAAAAAATTGTTGAATATTTAACTTCACACATTATAAATATACTTAAACCATTTATTGGTGAAGCATTAGCTTCCCACTTAAAATACATATATTTAAATGATTATCATTACATTTAAATTACTCATATTTATTTAAAGTGAAATATTAAATTTTCAATTGATACATATCTATTTAAAAAAATATAATATTGCATCACTTTAATTTTAAGTATTATTTTTTGTTTTACAATATAACTTCTTGTATTTTATGTTTGCAATTTTATTTTGTTAGGTATGAATTTTGTATCTTCCTCTTCTTGCCATTTCGGGAATTTAATGGTGAATCATTCCTCTATTCTTTCATTTCTAGCTTTTTGAGAAATATTGACCTATTTTGGGATTGAAACTCTCCCACCTCTTGGCTCGATCCTCTCGAGAATGAGACATGCTAGACACGGAAGTTTTGGTCAAGTTATCCGTTTTGATATTGTGGTAGGGTGAAGGTTTATGGGAGTCGTATTTTGATTTAGGTGTGTGATCTCGAAAAGATTTGGTAACTCGGCTAGATACACTAATTCCAGTTTGTATTTATGTCTCTTAGCTTTGTTTATGGTTTTTGTTCTCTACTGGTGCTGGTATCAGTTTTGTTTTGATGTTGTGCTACATATATTTTGGGACCTTGGCTAGACTCCGAATACTCTAGGTAAAAGGGTTATTGACATATCAAAAAAATTTTACCTTCTTCAAATAAAATAAGATTTGAGAGTTAACATTAAAAATTTTACACATGTCCCTTAAAAACTTAAAGCGACCTTGGTGTGGATGTGATTAATTCTTTAAATTCATCGGAAAGATTTTTGTTAGCGAAGTACGTGAGGAGAACACCTCTTTATAAATTATGAGGCCTTGATTTTTATTTCTAGTTTAGTTTAGTAACAAGTTAGTTTAATTCAATTCGACTTATTCTTCAATTTGTTACTTCAATTCGTTCTAATCCCTCAATATTTTATAAGACCGTGAACAAGAGGATGTCGAGTTAGAGAATTAAAAGGGCAATTTGCCGCTTAAACTATCACCACGGATGAGGATGGTGAGAAGACCTTTGATTGATCATTTCGATAATGTTTGTTTATATATAATTTTAACTTTATATGGCTCATGTACTCTGGTGGTTGTTTAGTCATCTTGACCAAAAATAAAAATAAAAAATATCGCCAAGAAATCTATCTTATATATGTAATTAAATTAGTCTTATATCATATTATCTTTTAAATAAATAAAAAAGTTATACTAAGAATTATTACTTTATATGATTATGTAATCACAAAGTCTTCTAAGAGATTAATATTTTATTGAGACGAAACAGACAGACTGAAATGCAAATTAACATATTAATGTTCATTTCTCGCGGGTCACAAAGCCGGGTTAGAACAGTTTTCACGGGTTTTCAGGTCATAAACGATTTTGACCTGATATTATACCGTCATTCTCAAATAGACGAGAACATTACTCAAATACCTCAGTACATTACTCGAATAGGCAAAAACATTACCATAATATGTGAGTTTACCACACTTTCAATGCATTTCGCAGGTTGCTAGATCGGGTTATATAATTTCGCGGGTTATTGAATCCATTTCATATAAAATAAAAAATGAACCGTCATTTTAGATAAATAGATAAAAACATTACTCAAATAGTTGACAACATTACCCAAATATATATGAACATTACTAATACATATAAAGAGTTGTAAACAATACCAATATAGTTAAGAACATTATATCCTCGAACATCAATTGTATAAGTGAGAACATTACAATACGTACACATATTGTAGAAATCGTAATATATACTTGAAAAATATTTATATTCATGATTGAGAACATTACATATATATGTAAGAACATTGTTTGAATAATGACATCATTTTTTCTGTTACGTAGACTTGTTTGAGATTTATTTTCAAATTAATTAGAGATTTCTATAAACAGTATGCAATTTATCTACATGCTTGGTCATCCATCCAAGACTCATGTCAACTTCATCTCCATATTATCTGTGCAAAGAACATTATATACATTAGAAAACCTTACACACATCACCAAGAACTTATACATCGCATTGAAAATTACATCATACTTTTTTCATTCATGAGGTTGTAGTTGAATAAGCAGAAACATTACACACATAATTGAGAACATTATAAGCATAATATTGAACATTGTAGTTATGATTGAAACATTTAACCATATAATTTAGACAATAATGTCATTAGTTAGTGTTTTCAAATTTTAATGCACTTCTAGACTCATTTCAGACATTTTTAGAAACGTTGAAAGAACGAATTAGAACAATACATACATAATATAGGATAGTAATGTCACGATTATCAACATTAGAGTTAAGTTTTGATGTATATCATCAAAATATTAAATATATCAACAAAATCATCAAAAATATGAGTAACTACATTAATCTTGTACAATAAAGTACAATTTTAACATATTTGTTAAATTAACAACAATTATGATGGTACTCTGTTTAAGTTAGAGTCATCAATATAGTCTAGAACATTACTGACATAATCCAAAACATTATTCAAGTCTTCAAGAACATTTTATCACTGATGTGCATGGTTTTTCAGATCTGTTTTCATATTTCAAATTCTATAGTAAAAAAATATCATTCAATCAATTAACATCTGAATGAAAACATTGTTTAAACTTACATACAAACATAATTTGAGTAGATCGATGCATAGATAACAAAATCTTAGTAGAAACATCAATTTCCGAGCATATATTTATATAGCTATTTTGTTGAGCATCGGGCATATAAGCAAGAACATTACATAAATAATGTACAACATAACACAAATTAGCTAAAACATTTGAAAAATCAGTTACGCGATTTTCAGATCTAAATTGAAAATTTGCCATCTAATCACAGAGAAAACATCGAATCAGTATAGATCGAGCTTAAAACACATCGAATCACATAAATTTTAACAGACCGAGTTACAAACATCAACAAACAAATGTAAGTCATTGAGAACACAAACTTTCTCGAGCATATTAGTGATTTCAAGCTCAAATACAAACGTAAATCATCGAGAACAAAGAGCTTTTCGAGCTTACCGTGAATCTCTTCGAGTTTGATATGTTTCAGAGCTTTTTCGAGCTGAATTTACAAAGCAACCACGTTGAATGTATTGTTCCGTGTTGTTTCCGACGAGATTTTTACTTGCTTCCGGCGAAAAGGAAGCTTAGATATAGGAAGGAGGTGAAAGTGTAGAAAGAGAATTTTTCTAGGGTTTCATGAATAATGAATGAGACTCTCTTGGTTTCTACTCTTGGTTGGGTGGGTTTTGAAATATATATATATATAAACCCGTATACCTGTTTACAAATATCCGATTTCTGGCACTTAATTGAGTTGGGGTGCATTTAGAAGCTTGTTTTGAAATTGAAGTTATTTTATAATTATTGAAAGTTAATCTTCTATATCTCTTTAGAGGTGGTATCTACTAAAACACAGTCTTATTTAATTGGATAAAGAGAGACTTTTAAGAATATTAAAATGTTAAGATGGGTGGAGAATTTTACACATACAATAAGTTGGTGACTTGTGAAGCCATTAGTCATCTTCCACGTTGGAAACTGAGAAAAGAATAGGCGTAAGAATACAATACATATAATATTTCATAACTTATACATATACCGTATTTGAATTTTCTACGATTAAATTGTAATCGTACGTATTACTTGTTAAAATAAAATACTAATTGTACTACTGTTTATATCTAACCTTAACCATGGACTCTATATACGAGTACTTTTACTACGTATGACAACTCAAAAGTAGTCATAATAGTTAATTTACTAATTTACCGTTGAAGTGCAACTCAGTTGATAAAACGCTTCACCTCCAACAAATAGGTCGGGAGTTCGAGTCACCCTTTAGCCGTTTCAAAAAACAAAAAACTATATTCTATACTATATATTCAACAAAAATCAACTATGTATTTACTCAATCATGGTAAAGATTACAACTATTCTACTCTTATACCAAGACCTCTTTATTTCTAAAATACCTTATGTCTCCACCAAAAATCGTACACTGCACCTCTTCATTACTACTCTACCTCCATTACATTGCACCACCTTATATCTCCTAAAAACATACCAATACAAATTCATTTTATTTTCCTTTCTCTTTTCTTATTTAATTACATGTTACATTATATATATAAAACGACGTATCTGCGTGATTATAATCAAACAATTATAAATTAAATTATAAAAAATCTTAATAATTTTAGAAAATACAAATTACACAACATTGCAAAGATTCACCCTAAAATAATATGAAGTTTACATTCTAAACCTTAATATCTCTTTCTTCTTCAAGACTAGCCATCAACACAACACCACCACGGTGCCCGAAGTTCTCAGGTGAGAAGATTTTGGAGCTGTTTAGAGCTCCGATGAGGAGCCAAAATCCTACCGTGTTACTCATGCTCTAATTTAATAATGTATAATTGATTTGTTGTAATGATAGAATTTCATCATGCTGCTAGACTAGAAGTAAAAAAATTAATTAGCATTAATTTGTGGTCATTAACTTCTTGTTTATGGGTAGTACAAGATAATTTTTCACGGATCGCTTGAAAGCCTAGCTAACAAACATTTTGTTGGATCATGTTTAGCGGCTATTTGGTTTGAGTGAAATGTGCAATGTCAACCTTTTTTTCAACATCCATTTTTGGTTTTCAATTTGGAGTGGAATGTACCTTGGAATTCGGTTAAATCACAATTCCATATGAATAATCAGGAATCAGCTTCTAGTGTATTATTGATCAACAATCCCACAAAATAAGTTCCAGTCAGGGGCAAGTATTCTGAAAATGGGATTTCTGACAGTGAACAGTAATAGAGAATTATGGCCGATTGGCATAGCACTCAAATGACAATTTGAATGAGATTTTGGTAAAATTATATTTGAAATGGAATTAAAATGGGGTATTTAAAGTGCATTTTAGGTAAAATCACTGTTTATCGAGTCAAATGGAGGCATTTAAATGCCAGACAATCAACCCCTTATTCTCCACGAATTGTACTGTACCTATCCTGATCAAAGTCACCATATAAAAACCTTAGAATACTGTGGATTAGCCCTAATTTTGGCAAGCAGAAGAGATCGGAATCGTTTAGGGCACATGCGATTGGATTGGTCGCGACTTGTTGGAGCAGATATCAATCGAGGATAGCATATGAATTAATCTGAGTTCGCGTCTTAATTTACTAGTTCCTAAATCCAAGTTTCCGGACAGAATTACACTCCAAGTCAACATTCTACTATACTAAACTACTTTCTTGTGGATTTGTAGGATTCCGTTTATAAAATATGAATTGAATGTTTTGAGTGTGATAGGTGATATTTTCATACATTCAAACCCGTCACAACATTAAACATAAGTGAGGATCCGCCTAGTGAGACTCCTACATTTTAAAGACTTTCAAAAGTTCCCTCCACGTAATCAAATTAGATAATTATATCTTTTTTCCGTAACTTGACTTTAGATGAATTTTTACGAAAATTTTTATCCGAATTAATTAAAAACGAATCAAATAAAAACTAGACAATATAATATAAAAATTAAACATGCGAAAATTGAAAAATTCTTTTTATAAACTAGAGTACTATACTATATAATATAAAAATTAGACACTGTAAATTACACCGTTTGCATAAGTAATAAAACTTGACAAAATCACTTATAAAACTAAACAATATAGCTACAAAACTAGATAATGTGTTGTAAAAACTAACAATACATATTAAAATTTAAATGGTTAAATACAAATGCACAATATAAATATATAATATGTAAAACTAGATAAATACTGATAAAAATTAAAAACACATATTGTTTATATAAAAGTTAGATATAATATATTTAAACATTAAGGAGTATTTCCGAACTATCTAAATCCGGGAGACTTTTATATAGAATTAGTATATTAAGGGTCGATAGGACCAAGTAGATTCCGGATTCCCAGAGTGAGGTCCTTTGGAGGTCTCCCTATAAATATCACAAACATTTACTATTCATAATAGTAACTCAACAAAATCAATTTATTATTTATAAGAGATAAATAACAACAATAACATATATCTATACTCCATCTTCTTTAATTAAATTGAAACATGCCAATTCATTTACGAGCGGGTATGAAAAAAAGTATGGTTCACGTTCTAGTCACATTACGAGCGGGTATAAAAAAAGTATGGTTCACGTTCTAATCACATTTACGAGCGGGTATGAAAAAAGTATGGTTCACGTTCTAGTCACATTACGAGCGGGTATGAAAAAAGTAAGTGCGCCATATCCGATTGTGAATCAAATGGTCCAAACTTCAGACTTCAATGAGGCGCTCAAAACTAGCTTGATTTTGCATTACCTAATACAATTTGTTTGCATTTTTTCTTTCTTCAACTTGATCCAACATAGCATGTGACCTGATGGCCCGGACCACGAGTCCTCATTGTCAAGATTTCACAATTGAACAATAATCAGTGGATTCTAAATTCCTAATGATCCTCAAATACTACATCAAAGAAGATGATAGCTACTAAGAACCTAACACAATAATACAAAAGTGCCCATAAGTCACAAAAGGGTGTGTACCAAATAGAGAACTTCCAAATCATTTCGGACCAGACCACCTTATACTTATACCAAATCCACAAGTCAAGAATTGATGGATCAGAACAACTCCCCATTGTGTTTTCTACTTGTAGATCCTCAGAACCAGACAGAGAAGATGATTAAAAGGACTTAGATTTACTATACAAACTCACTGTAAAGTTCCATAATATACATACCAAGGTCACAGTTCTTGTAGACCTTAAATCTCTTTGTTTGGACTCAACTTCCGAAAATTCAGAGTTGCAATATTACCTGTTGAGATGTATCATACCATCACATGCCAGGGTTCCCCCAAGATCCCCAATGATTCGAGATATCCGGACTTCAAGGCCTCTCTGGATGTCCCGGAAGAGTGTACCGATACTATCAGCAAACCTCTTCATGTTAGAGCTCTCAGGATCTGCAATGTTTTCTGCATCACCGATGAATCCCAAGGCAATCATGGGTTGGACTTCCATCAACTTTTGCCCTGTAGCAACAATGTATCTCTGAAGTTGGAATGTTTCTTCCAGAAACTGCTCCAGCTTTTTGGTTTCAGCCCCGGTTCTAGGGATGCCGTTATCTGCGCTGTTTAAATGTAGGTCACCATCGTGCTGCATTTCATGCAAAGCGAAAGTTAACAGACATGTGGTTGAAATTGCACATAAAAAATTAAAGTAAAAACAGATGGGACCACTACCATTCTTTCACAAAGATTGTCAGTTTTTCCCTGAAGTGACTGATACCGATCGACCTGTTTATTCAGGAGAGTAATAAGAGCATACAATCGCTTCTCTCCAAGACCATCATTCTTTTCGCCCGTTCCACTACTTTCTTGCTTTCCTGTTAACTTTTCAAGTATTAGCAAATTCTGCTTAAGCCTCTTGATCTTGTACGATACACCAAGAGCGTGAATATCCATCCTCCACGTAGATTTCTTGTGTACAAACGAGGTTGATGTTTCAGCCTTCCAAGCATCGTCTGACTCAGTACTGTCTTTCTGTGAATGATTTGCTTGTGGTACAATAGCTTTACCTTCTTTCATCTCCTGAATTGGTGGTTTAAGAGTCAATACTATATCCTTGAGCTGCTCATAAGCTGGAGTGGTGTTCTCGGGTATCGCCTTCATTTCATGCCTTTTCTGTCCCGGCTTTCTTTTGATGACCTTGACTTTCGACCAGACTGTATCTTGTGCTGCATCTGCTTCTTGAAAGTTCAGCTTCTGGAGATTAGGAGGATTAAATTGCAAAACCAACTGTTCTTTAAGCGAGTTTAACTCCGCTTCTTTGTCCAACAACTGAGCTTCCAGTTTCAAGTTTTCCTGCCTGAGCTGTGTGATTTCACGATTGAGTCCCTCCAAATGTGAATGCATTCGATTCGATTCTATTTCCATGCTCATCAAACGCCAGCAAAGAGCTTCTAATTTCTCGTCTTTCAATCTCAGTTGCTCCACAAAAGCATCTATTTCAAGGCTATGCCTTTGCTCCATTGTGATCTTGTATTTTTCCTCCTTATTCTCCAATTGCCTGACATCATCTGATACTAACAAGAATTTGGCATCTTAAAGTAAATTTAAACAGTTGAATAAACGAATTATGAACTTAAACATGTTTCATGAGAAGAATGTGTCTTACATGATTCCTCAGTTCTGTCAGTCAAATACGGGTCAGGTTGCTCGAAGTCAAGATGGTAATCAGTTTTTTGTGTTGATCTGAGTTCCTCTGCATCCAACGACAACATCATAGTTCTCGTTCCATGTACATGCCTAGACAACATATTTCGTAATGAACCTTTCTTGTGCTTAGAATCAGAAACCACCTTCCATTTCGTCCTTTCAAACTCAGCTTGCTTCCTCTTAGCCTTGGATGATTTCATTTCCTTCAAGAGCATTTGTTTCTCGGCTGTATCTAACTTAGATTTCCTCAGCATAGCCGATAAAATCTGGTCCTTTTGCTCTAACTCATTCCGCATTTTAACAAGCTCCAACGATAATCTTTGGTTCATCAACATGCATTCATCTTTCTGCTCCAACACTGAATCAATTTCATGCTTTGCCACTTCAACTTGCCTAACGGCCCGACCCATCTCCGCCTCAAGCTGTCTCTGGTTCGATACAAGTTCAATAAACGCTGTCTTATGTTTCATAATCTCACTAGAGTGTCGTTGACTTTCACGCCTCCCCATTTCCCTCAACTCATCCACAGTATCTTCCACCTTCTTCAGAGCCTCTTCAATCTCCCTCCTCTTCTGCTCCCCTTCTTCTATAGATTCATCCTTCAACTTCAAAATCTCCACGGTTTCCTTCAACCTCCCATTCAATTCACAAATCGATTTCTCTTTCTTTGCCTCAAGAACTCTCAAGTCATTCATTAGACCTCCAATCTGCTGCCTAAGTTTCCTCCTTTCATCAAACCAACTCTGCTCTCTTGCCGCAACTATGCTCACAACTTTCTGATTCGCCTTCGCATCTTCGCTTCTCATTTTCTTCAACTCCACTATCTCCTTCTCCGCAATCTCCAACTTGCGGAGAAGCTCAGACTTTCCACTCCCACCCCTCATCTTTCCTAATCTCCACACAAACAACCCCAAAAGATAAACACTCTCTTTAAGCATCCGATTTCGTATTTCTAACAATCTCTCATCACAATCTCCAGGATTAGGCAAGACATTTAGCACAGAAAATGCACACGAGACACCGAAAAACATAGGAGACAAACTATCAATACTCTCCTCTGGTATAACCTTAACATCCTTTTCATCCATCACTCAGTTAATATATCAACAACCCTGAAGTAATTTCCATATACAACACTATTTCAGTTACAGTGAAATCATACTAAAGTAACCGATTGTTTGGTATAGAATTTCTATACTTTTGGTACTGAACTCGCATAAAACATTATTAATATAAAAATCACTTATACAGTAGGCAATATATCATTATCATATCAGAATTCAGAACAATATTTGTTACTTGTACATAAGCTGAAAAATGGAAATGAAAACAGAACAGGACAGAATTACAGAACTTACAAGAAGGAATAATTGTCTTGAGAACAAACAGGTTGTTTGTTGAATCTGAAGAAAAGCATGAACCTTTTCCAAGAAATGAAGCAAAGGAACAAAAGGGATGGTAATATATGTATGTGCAGTTGTTGTTGAAGTTTATCTATGACATTACTATAGTGTAGAATAGAGTATAGAACAGAGCTGATTTTCAGAGAATGAGAAAGGCGTGTCCTCTGACACGTATCAAGGTAGCAAAATTGGTTACAGAGAAAGGAGGATACTTGTAGACTTGTAGTACTACAGTTCAGTTTGGCTAGTCTGTAAGAGAAAAACTAAAAGGAAATGGGATTTCTTTGGTTTGCCAATTTGCCATGGTTTTCTGTGATGACCCATCATAATCCACTTTTTGCTAACAGAAAACTTTTCCATTCACATTTTCAATACTTCACTTCGGCTTTGTGGGGGCACTAATTTCATTTGTTTTCTTCACTTTTTCTGGGGGTGTATTTTCCCATTCTTCGGGTTTTGGTTTTAGATTCAACCATAGTACGTCTGATTTTATTTGGAATTTTAGTTTAGCTGTAACATCCCAAAATTTAAAGTGAGTGAGAATATTATTAATACCGATAAGGTGCACCTTTCATTTAAAAAATCTACTTACGAGAATTTTATAGTTAAACGTGCTTACTATGAAGCAATCATAGGATGGATGTCCAACTTGAAAGTCTCCTGATTTACACACGAGTGGAGACAAAATACGTGGAAAAGGAATTGTGTTAATACAGTGGGGCCAACATATCACTTCGAGAGCTGCCTATGAGTAACCGCGCCGGTCTAAAGGGCTGGGGCTCGGTCTGGTAGTGGTCGGGTCGTTACAGTTACGATCTGAATCACCGATGGACCGAGTTTCTATCTTTTTGGCTGATGCGGTTATTCAAGGGCAACTCTCCTCATAATATGTCAGCTTCACTGTATCAACACATGTACTTTCTCGCATACTTTATCATCACTCGTGCGCGACCCTTCCTAAAAATGTTCCAAAATAAGCATGCTTTAACCCTGAACTTATTATAGATGAATTTAAAAAGGAAAAATTCACCTTGTTGAAAATGATATTTTAAAAAATGCAATCGATTTCTTTGCTAGCAATTTTTTTTGGAACGATAGAACTTGTCTCATAACTTCCAAAAAACAGTGTTTGTACAATTAGGGGCTGACAAAGAGTCTAAGCCCAAATCAGATACTACGAATGAAAACTAAATAAAACAGAGAGAATCAAACAAAATCAACTAGATGCCGAAGCACATCATCAGCTTTCCCCCTCTGGTAGCGAAGCCGAACTGTCATGAGTATCTCACGAGTAGTGCTAGCAATATCACAAGGCTGCTGCTGAAAAATGACATTATTTCTCGCAATCCATATATGACAGACAGTCTCCGCAAGTAGTGCTCGAAACACATAAGCTTTGCCCCCTCTTCCACGTGATTGTGTACATAACCAACTAATCAAGTGGGTCCAATACGTAATCTGTGGGTGGCGAATGGACAACCATTGCAATCCATGTCGCGGAATCTCATACGTAACCGGGCATTTGAAGAATAAATGATCTGCCGACTCTATCTCATCATAGAATGAACAAATCCCATCCGAAGGTATTCCGAAGAAAGCCAATCGATCCTTAGTGGCCAGTCGGCGATGTAAAGTCAACCATAAAATAAATCGAGCCTTTGGTCTCGTGAGGTTCCGTATCACCAAGTCGCGCCACACGACTTTAGGTGTGGTACCTCGCAATAGTCGATACATCCGCCGGACCGAGAATTTCTCCGTGCAAAGTTGATCCTGTCACTCCTGAGACCCTTGAATAACCTCTCTGATTCTGAGTAAAACTTTCATAGCTGTCGAACTAGAGAGAGGAACCTACTGTCATCATCCTGCTGCAGTTTTATAAATAGTTGTGCATCCAGCGAACCCATAAAGTGTCAGCTTTAGTCTGAATCTTCCACAGGAGTTTGTACATAATAACTTGGTTCCGCCCCGGCAAAGAGATGATATTTAACCCTCCACAACACCGCGGGGAACAAACCTGCTGCCATGAAACAAGGACTTTTCGGTTTTCCATCTTTGCAACTCCATAAGGACCTCCGATATATGCGCTGGATAAATCAAGGACCTGCTTTGAAAAAGGGAAGACTTCCATCCAATAATTAAAATTAAGATAAAAGTATTGTTTTAATATAACTTTTTAATATTTATAGTTATTATTATGCAAGCCGGATAAAGTTGGGCAAATGAGAAATACAGTATTGATTAAACTTTGAAAGTGTATATTAAGCGGTTGAACAAGTTTCGCGATAATAATAATTAAGGAACCGAGGAGCAAGATTCCTGGTAGTTTGTCGAAGAAAAATAAGCTAGAAACCAAAAACTAAAGTTCACATTACATCAACAAGGATACCCATACCCTTTCAATTGATGTTATTTAATTAGTTTTTCTTTTATCATTTTATGACATGTTTATTAAAACTCAATCGACAACACAAGTCAAGTAAATGTCACCTAATTCAATAGGATCAAAATTATGTATAGATCACAGAAGCTAATAAAAGTAAAATATACATGATCAAACTCAATAATCACATATAGATTGCAATTGATGGAATTCGAACTTGTCAAAAAAAAAAAAAAAAAGAAGAAACCTGTATACCTACTGTTTATTATTCTCTTTCGCCTTTCACTCTTTCCAGGTTGTCCATCTTTTAGTGCCCATAGGCCTCCACTACAACATGGCATATATATACACTGAGTAAAGTAATGTAAAACAAGGGTTGCACTGTCATAAATGAGTGGCATTTCATTTTTGTACTGCACCAATGTTCTCTCATTCTAAGATTCTGAAATTTAAAATAACTAAACTAAACTAAACACTACTTTAAACTCAAAACACTCCAACAACTTCCTTATACTCTCATTTCCCGACATCAATCAAGATGAATCCAAACGAGAGTCTTATTGAGTGATTGATCGACACTGATTCCGCTCAATACAAACTCTTCATGCAATTTCAACGTGGTAGTAACCAATCGTCCACTACATCCACGCTCTAAGTAAAAAAATTGCAAAAAGCCCGCTACCAATGCTGAATATGACTACGGGCCGAAGAAATCCTCGCAAGAGGAGGATCTTGCACTCATCTCAATGTTCATGGCAGTGAGTAAAGATCACATTAACGGGACACACATCAAGCACACTAATATAGTCACGAGGCACGTCTACGAAAGGTGGAACGCGAGGAAGGACAACATGTGAAACTTGCGAGTATGAATTGCAATTTCTCTCTGGGATAGGTGGAATTGGATCAAGCTTTGTGTCTACCTAGCTATACATGACTGCTTATGATGAGGCAACCAAACACTTGGTAATCAGAGTGGTCACAACGAAGAAGACGTTGTCAAGTAGGTCAAAAGCTTATATAGAGGAATGCATAAAAAATGAGGAGTTTGAGATAATGCATTGTTGGGAAGCCATGAAGGAATATCCGGAGTAGAAATCCAAAATGAATTACGAGGGTCCAGCGGACAAGAATGTTTCGAACTTTGAAATTCATGGTGATGTCGAAGGCGGTGTTGAAGACATGGATGCAAGTGGGGATAGCGGGGGCATGCGTCTTTGCTTGAGTGATGCAAGTGATACCGGTACAAAATGTCTAATTGATCGTGATAGGGCAAAGGTGCGACGTAGTGGGCAGTTGACCAACTCCTTTGAAATTGGCATGAACGTTCAATTTTCTTAGTTTAGAGTTGATTATGCTCAACATAGGCAGCTGGAGAAGGAGATAATCGAGTTCGAGAGGCAACGATTCGAATGGTTGAGGGAGAGTGAAAGTGCAATTTATTGCACTTGTTTTGTAATTCGGCCTTTCTTCATAACAAATGGTTCTATGATTGTAGTTGTTTTTCTATGAATATTGTGTAGGAAATAACAAGTTGGGCTTCAACATGATTAATGGATCAAAAGGAATCAATGAGCTTCAAGGAAAAGATATCTGGAAGGTTTCCAGCAAGTTAACGTGAAACTGATTCACGCTTCCTGGAATAAAGAATTGCACTGCTTTGGAAGAATAAAGAAAGAGTTTGATTTGCTTTAGACACAAGGAATGATATTGTTTTTAGGACTGTTCTAAGTAATACAACTACTACCTAAAGGAGCAGGATTAGAAGTAGAAGAATTAAGAGAAACCTTTTCAGTACCTTCCCCTGTTGACTCAACTTTTACCTTGGTATTGTCAATTCTGGGACTTGTTGACTGGGACGTTGATGCAACATTGGTGTCAACACTGGGTTTGTCACTTGCTTCAACAGTTCAGTTTGAGTTACTTCCTCATAAATAGTCATGTTAGAGTTTTGCTCAGTACTGGAACTTACTATCTTACCATTTTTTAGATCTTTTGGATAGGCAAATCAGGAGGGTTTCTTATGACCTGGTTTATGACAATATTGACACAAAAAGGCTTTCTTACTCTTTTCTTTGACAAAAACAGCTGCATTGACCAATTCAGAAAGGAGTTTAACTTTTTCTTTAGAATCTGAGTTACCTAAATCACTTTTTTAGTTCATGTCACACCCAATTTTCTTCTCAAAGGAAGAGCTATAGCTACATGTGTAACCTACTCCAGTGTGCCATCATTGTCCATATCAAGCATGTCATTAAGTTTTACAAGTAGAAGTACTCCATTCTTAGATTACTTTCTTTTCTCTGTCAAGTTCAACATTTACCTTATAGAATTTAACATCATTTTTAGTGAGAGCCACTTCCAGTTTGACAATGGTGGATTTTAGACCATCATTCTCCTTTTCTGTTCTTTTTGAGATTTTCTTCAGTTTCTTAAATTCTATGAGGAGTCCTTCATACATCAGTTGAAGCTCTTCCATCAGTTGTTCATCAGTGAGTTCTTCCTCAAAGGGGATATCTGCATTAAAGTTAATTGAACCATGCAGACACAACACACTAGTAGAAACTGATTCATCAAGGTTAGTCCAGAAAGAGTTTCATAGTTTTGTGAATCATCATAGTCTTAGAAGACTTCCTTCATCATTGTTGACTTGTCATTGTTGACACAACATTGGTCAATAACATTCTTGAAGACAGAAAAATCAGAGCTTTGGCATGAGCATCGGAATCATCTTCCTCCTGTTCGTCACCTGAATCAACAATGAGACAAGCCAACATATCTTTTTTCCCTTTTCGAAGGGTGTTAGCACATTTACTTTGATAATGACCCCAACCTTGACATTCAAAACATCTAACTTTGCTGTTGTTCAGGACTAAGATTAGAGCTAGAGTTAGATTTTTCACTTCTTCTAATCCTTTTGCTGGCAGAACCTTTATCAACATTTTTCCTGAATTTTAGTTTAGTAAATTTTGATACAAGGTTGTTGTAGGTATCATCAGACATATCATTAGAGTCATCACTGCTAACATTTTTAGGCTTAGGTATTTTGGCTTTGAATTTAGAATGAAGAATCATATGGAGAATTTTATTACCTTTTCTTTCATTGTCCTTCATCTCAAAAAATTTCTAATTGTTCATTAAAGTTATGAAAGTCCAAAGTAGCCAAGTTTTGGCTGTCTTCCAAAATAGAAACTTTAGTGTCAAATTTGCATAAAGAGACCTTAAAGCTTTGGAAATTAACTGTTGATTTGAAGTAGCATCACCTAGCTGTTGGATATCATTAGACATAGTTATAAATTTGCTAAAGTAAGACTCAATAGTTTCTTCATAAGCCATTCTTAAATTTTCAAACTTAGACCAAAGCATGCGAAGTTTGGTTTGTTTAACACTATCATCACCTTCACAATGAAATTCAAGTAAATCCCAAACTTGTTTAGCAGTGGTGCAGTTTGAACAATTTTAAACATGTGGGTATCAACATGACCAAAGATATCATTTAAGGCTTTTTCATTATATGAGCTTAAGAGATACTGACCTGGATTGAATCGTTTTTCAGGAATTCACATAATATCACTATCCTCATCAGGTCCTTCAGTAGGCCATACATAGCCTTCCACAACCGATTTCCAAGCACGAACTTCAAGAGCCTTGATATACGTCCGCATCTTGATTTGCCACAAAGTGTAGTTTAACCCATCGAGCACAGGTGGTTTGTTGATACTTGAGTAGGCGTCCATTATAGTAGTACCAAATTCAGACACTAGAAATTAGGTGGCTGGCTCTGATGCCACTTGTTAGAACAGTTGGACTAGGATTGATACTTAAACGCTGGAACAATAGACAATGTTGATTATGATGTTGAGTCAACACTGTCTTCAACACTAGAAGAATAATCTGCAGCGGATAATCAATCTTCTTCTATATACTAAGCCAATATATAAAATATATACTGGCGGTGCTGTAGGCAAAATTTCTACAAATAGTAAAGTAGAATTATTAAAACGGTGCTTTAAATCAATATAAGGCGATTGACAAAACACCAAAACTAGTCCTAGAATAAGTGTAGTGATAGTCCTATTCTAGTTGAGAATTATTCTTGATGGAATTTCAAAGACTAGCAGAAAATAAGAACCTATTAAAGAAAAAAGATCTCTAGAGACGATCAATGAAAGGTGTCAAAAATTGTTGTCGAATTCCTTCTGAATATATAGTGTTCAATATCTTCCAATTTGAAGTGTAGAAGGATTTCTTCAAAGGCAACTTCCTTGTTCTTGTTTTCTCCAATATTTGTTTTGAAGGAAATTTCCTTAATCTTTTATACTCCAATGATTATTTTGTTCTTACATTCTTCTTGAAATATTCTTTCATAATTCTTTCTTGAGTCGGCAGTGAATTAATCTTCTTGATTTCTTCGACTTCAAATTTCCAGCAAGTCAATGTTATCTGCAATTGTTGTTTTCAATGTTGTCTTCAATGTTGATACACCTGTAGCACAACATTAAAATTAAAAATATTAAACTTGTTAAGAATAGCCAGATCATTATTTAGTGCAGCTTTCACTTTCACATTTCGATTTAAGAAACTATTCCTAGACACAAGTTGATCAATAGATTGGAGAAGTACTGAAAATTTTGAAAATTGAGGTTACACCTATTTGCTTTCTGCACAGAATTTGAGCTTCCTTTTCCACACATATATAGCTGTTGCCACCAATTCTTTTTTATAAATGTTTCAATCGCCATTCTTACTGCATCTTTGTTGCTAAACAAAAAAGAGGTACTGCATCTTTGCAGCTAGGACACTCATATGCACTTAAAGTTATAAGCTAGAAACAATTTCGCTAAAACGTTACATCAAGGTCCCTCCATTTTATGAGAAGTTACAGATAAACCCCTTAATGCTAACAAAGTTGCATACTGACCCCAGGCTGTTAATTCTTATTTCAACTTCCACCATTTCCTTACAATAAGTAGCTGATCGGGTATAGTTATAGTAGACAAATTCAAATAAAAAGTTTGGCAAAACAAAGCGAATCGGTACACACGTATATTGAAGAGTGAGTTTTGTCGGGGCTGTCCCATAAGCTATAAGTTATAAACATTATTGGTATATATACGAATCTCTTATTTGATTGGAACACAAGTTACACAAACCAGGTTCAATTGCTCATCTGTAACATAGGAATTACAAAGAGGACCACTCTATATATATATTAGAAGATCCGTCCTTGGAGTAATTCAGACTGTGTCAACTCTACACTTGACAATATATATTTTCTTTTAGAACAAAGAAAACAAAGTAAGACATTTAAATATTATAGTAGTAGTAAATGTATTACTTCAGACATATGGAAATGTGAGTTGGGAAGTCATATAAAGTAGTCTGGTAGTAAAGAGTTTGGGTTGTATATTAGTACACAGTAAAAAAATACGAGTCGGGAAGTCACAATAGTTGCTATTAGTAGCTTGGACAAACTACCTCGACATGTTATTAAAATTTAAAAAGTTTTAGGACTTTCTTGTAATTTGTGAAACTGCACAATTGTTGATTGCAGTGAAATACTAAAATTTTCGGGGAAAATTGTATTTTTGGTACTATAAGTAGTCCTGCTCACATTTTTTTCAAATCAGCTTAAAATTTATTAATATAACCAAGAGCACCAAACGTCAAAACCAAGTTTATAGTTCAAAACCAAAACTAGAGTCGGAGTCCTGCTCACATACGGTCCTAGAAAATGCAAAAATTGCACTCTCAGTCAAAAAACACACAAATACGCCGAACTAGGTGTTCGTTTTTTATCCTAGCCACATTTGATTGGCTGACATGGCGAATCGAACGTACTAGGATGCTCCAAAATCATCTTAGAGCAAACTTTTCAAAATTTGCACATTAAACCCTAACTATCTTTTATTCTTCAAAATTCAACACCATCACCACCTCAATTAACAACACCCCACATACCACCATTTCCTCCATCATTAACAGCCCGGCGCCACCATGGCAACCCCAGAGTCACTTGATTTCTTCTCAATTTTTTTTTTTTTTTTGTAGAATGGAGCTGCGAAGCTCCGTCAGATATGTTAGTCTAGTTAAACTTGTATATGATTGTTTATGTCTCTGAATGTAATTTTTATGTTTCGAAGATGGTCGTGAAGAAGGATCCTAGCAACGGAGTTTAAATTAAAGATTTGAAGATTGAAGATTGCGCGAGTTTAATGAAGACACAAGGGATTAGTCTCCTCTGAAATGCAATGTTCAGAAAGCCTTCGCATAGTGCTTTTGCACCTTACACCTCTCTGAAAATATGCCATTCTTAGTCAAGGAGCATGCTAGCTTTCTGATGAGCACATGTGTCCGTTGAGACAACTGGACAAGAAATAGTACATTGTATTAATTATATCGACTAAAAAGTCGATTCCAGCAAGCGCTCTCTGAAAAACGAGACAGTGACTTCTGAGTACTTATTTCGAGATATCAACGGATTGAATTCTGAGAAGCTCCAACGGATACTATTCGAACGAC
>JAYMSP010002429.1:0-24340 GCA_036897095.1 Plantago elongata
GTCAACAGGATAAGTAGACCTCCATCATCTTCACCTCCCTCATCGTCAATTTACTTATTCTTTATCTCATTACTGACTTGAGCGTCGGAGTCCCTACGGTCGGCACCACACCGGTGTCACCTTGGTATCTTACGTCTCTAGGTTTGTTGCTTGTGTCTTGCAGGTCGTCGGTGCCCCCCAATTCATTAACCCAAATTCGATTGTAGATTTTGAGCGTCTACAGAAGCGACTCTGGAAGTGACCAAGTTCCTATGGATATTGACAATGATGATGCGTCAACATCCCCAGCAGTTTTTGAAAACCCTAATGTGGAATCTTCGGATAATACAGAACAATATGAGGGTGTGGAATCGTCTGAGGATTCTGGCAAGATTCAATGGATATTGAAGAATCGAATTCTCAGCATGAAGAAGAGAACCCTGCACCAAATGCTCTTGTTGCTGAAATTAACTCTGATTGGGAAGGAGAAGCACATGACTTCTTTTATGCCCAGGTAAATGCTGATAAATACCTATCTTTAGGAAATAGACTAGTTGAATTGAAAGAGTCATTGATGAAGAGTCCCTTAAGGCATATAACTTGATTGAATTCTTGAAAAGTAGAAATCTCTATTCTGCATTAACCCTATATGAACCTTTTGTACCTGATGCAATAAGGGAATTCTATGCTCATTAGTCTGTGAACTTTGATAAATTTGAAGGAGGAAAATACCATTGTGTTTACATGAGAGGAGAGTTGTTCTTGAATAGATGCTAAGGATATCAATGTTGTGTTACATAGGGATAGAGAAGAAGTAGAAACCCCTATTACTGTAACATATGATGAGATTGCTAAGGAACTTACTCTTGGAAAATTACAAGCATGGCCAGCTGTAGGAACTATGGACTTGAAATATTGCTCTTCCCTGGTATTTTTCTTAGCAAGGATCTGTCTATATAATTGGCTACCCACATCCAGCAACAACAAATTGAGCAAGGAGGCTGGAATGTTGCTCTACAGGATCAAAATGGATACAATTTGAATCTGGGTGAAAGAATTCTGCGACACCTTGAAAAGTTCAAGAAAAGGGGCTCCAAGGGACATCTCATCCTTCCTACAACCTTGTTTGATGTTCTGAAGCTGCAGAATCTGATCATCAATGAAAGAGAAGTCCATCACGATGAATTTGAACTGATCTCAGTGAATAGGCAACTATTAGAAACTTCTAATAGAATTTGTGATCTTCCATGGGTAAACCCTGACATGCCAGCTGATATGGAAGTGCCAGAAGAACCTGCTGTTGTGGAAATACCTGAAGGACATGTTGCTCCTCCAGAAGTGCCTGAGTCTTCAACTGCTAGAACAACTGAAACTCTGACTGACAATGTTGTACCTAATGTTGTCACTAATGATGGGTCGACATCCCACCCCAGTGCTGACTTTCTTACTGCAGGTACTTCAATTGACCAAGACAAGCTGATTATGGATCAAATCAGGATGCTGAAAGCTCAAAATGCTAGTCTGCAAGAACATATTAACAAGAATTTGTAGTTTAAGAGTACCTTGGTGACTTTTCTTTCCTCACAAAAAAGGAGAGATAAGACAACTTGAAAGTTTGACTTTTTAAATTTCATTTGATTCTGAACAATGGTCTGTAATAGTTTAGGATTTGAATTCTGTTTTGGTACTTTCCTATATGTTGTTTTGAATGTTTGTCTGAGGTTAAGGGGGGGCTTATGAATTAAGGGGGGGATTGAAATGTATGCTTGTGATTGTTGCTTAATTCTTTCTATTATTGTGATGAAAGACTAAGATTAAGGGGGAGATTGAAAGTGCAAGCTGCACTTGATGATAATCTTATCTTTCTTAATAAGTTCAATGTTTTTAGTTTTAATGTTGTGCTACAGGTGTGTCAACATTGGAGACAACATTGCGGATAAAATTGACTTGCTGGAAACTTGGAGTCGAAGCAATCAAGAAGATTAATTCACTGCCGACTTAAGAAAGAATTATGAAAGAATATTTCAAGAAGAATGCAAGAAGGAAATAATCATTGAAGTATAAAAGATTAAGGAAATTTCCTTCTAAACAAATATTGGAGAAAACAAGTACAAGGAAGTTGCCTTTGAAGAAATCCTTCTGCACTTCGAACAAGAAGACATCGAACACTATATATACATAAGGAATTCGACTGCAACGCTTTCACTGATCGTCTCTAGAGATCTTTATTCATTGATAGGTTCTTGTTTTCTGCTAGTCTTTGAAATTTCATCAAGAAGAATTCTCAACTAGAATAGGACTTTCACTACAATTATTCTAGGACTAGTTTTTATCAATCGTCTATGATTGGTTTAAAACATCATTTTCATAATTCTACTTTATTGTTTGTAGAAATTTTGCCTACGACACCGCCAGTATATATTTTATATACTAGTTTGGTTTATAGACGAAGATTGATTATCCGTTGTTGTCTACTCTTCTAGTATTGAAGTCAGTGTTGATTGAACATCATAGTCAACATTGCCAATTGTTCCAGCGTTTAAGTACCAATCCCGGTCCAACTGTTATAACAAAAAGAAAACGTAATCATCATTAAGTTAAATTTATTGAAACTACCTTGCAGTAATCGTCCCAATTGTCGGTTTTGGGAATGTCTAGCTTGTAACTACCCCCAACAAATGAAGAACCACTCAGCTTAAGAACATCGGCTACATCGTAGTACTTGTCTCTCCAATACTTGAGCTTCGATTTGATTTGCACAAGAGTCAAGACACCTCCAAACTGGGAAAACTTCTCAGCAATCATTTTCTCCAGCTTGCTCAGAACATTAGTCATCTTCATAGTCTTGTCCCTTGCTCCAAGCGCCATGAAAACCTTCATACAATCCAAAAGAGCCAAATCCTGAGCCTGATTCCAGTACAACTTTGGCCCTTTTGCCCTACACGATGCACCTGCCAAATCCTCAGATATAGAGTAAGAATGCATAGATTGAGGCCCCAATGACATAGGCACAGGTTGGCTGAATCTAGTATTCACGATCACATGCCTCATAGTTGGCACAAACATGCACGCAGAGTAGATTGTGATATTGGTTCCCGAAATGGCTGGTTAGCCTAACCTCAGTTGGTCTCATCTGGAATCCAACGTTATAATGACATTAATACACACACAGTAATAATGTTCACAACATCATGGTCAGCATGCACATGACAAACACCACATAAGCACAATCTCACCGAATATTAACAAAACAGACTACAAGGAATATGAAACATGAAGACAAATAAGTTCATTCATGAAAGTAAGTTCACACAAAACATAAGATGGGTAGAGATTCTCAATATTTCAATTCAGTACAGAATTGCAAATCAAAGATTTTTGCATAGTCTCAACGCAAAATACTATCAGTACTCCATCATCAAACCACGCCACCCCTATGAGCCATCCACGCATTATAAAGTTCGTGTGCTAAATCATCACGCATAAAGGTCCACTCTGGTGAAGTCTCCAACACTTGAATGTAATCACCATGCCTCTCATCAATGACAGTTTCATCTTCATCGTCTGGCAGTAACTCATCGTCGAACGAATCACGTGATATGTTCAGCCTTATAAAAGTTTGCAATAGGCAGCAAGCTAATATGTCTTTGTTCTGCACCGCCACAGGATACTTGCTCTCCTCTCCAAGTATTTTCCATTGTATCTTTAACACACCGAAAGCACGCTCAATTACATTTCACGCCTTCGAGTGTAACATATTGAAATACTCCAGAGGATTTTGAGGGGCTTCCATTCCTGCACCCCATGCCTTCAAATGGTATCTAGTTTGCGTGTAAGGAGTAATGAATCCCTTCTTGTGTGCGTAACCATTGTCACAAAGATAGTATTGTCGTGTATAAGGAACCAAGATTTCAGTTCAATTGTACGCTACTAATTCAACAAGACCATACTAGATAATGAACCACACATGATTCACATAATTACTACATACCTTCAGGCACACATAATCCATTCCTCCGTGCTAATGCATTTCTTAAAACACGGCTATCCACAAAGGACCCCTCCCATCCAGAAAGGACATATGTGAAATTCATGTTCGGATCACAAGCTGCTAGCACATTAACCGTGATTATGCCTTTTCTTCCACGATATGGCGTCTAGTCATCCGTAGCCACACGAACCCTCACGTGTGTTCCATCAAGTGCGCCAAAACAACCCTGCCCAATCAACAAAGTTCACACATGAGTACAACAGGAAGCAGTCACCTATAATTATAATACTTAGAAATGAATATCGTACCTTGAAGTTCTGCCATCTTTTCGTGCCATATTCCAGAGTTGCTTATGAAGTTCTAAAACGGCACTCAGAACCGCGTGGAAGTACCTACTAATAGTTTCCCCATACCTCATGAACTCAAAATGTATGATTTGATTCTTCATGTTGTGCGCAATTATCGATAAAAACATTGCCACTTGCTCTTTGGCTGAGACATATTGGCAGTCATCCAACCCACCCGAAGTCATCAACACGTCTACTAGCTTTATAAAACAAGACCGATCAATACGCAAATTATCAATACAAGCAACATCCTCTTCAACAAACAGTCTCTAGTTACGATTCAGCTGACAATACAGAAGGTAAGACATGTTGTACCGTCTCCTATTCAAAGGTCCCAAAATATACATCCGCAAAGCACTTATGTTCACCTCAGAGGCCATCAAACAAATGAGCAACAACAATTTCATTGTCATATTACTTAACTGAATCAACAGAACAAGTAGCTGACGATCCCTTAAATTTATTTCGACTGGTTTACTTGACTGAATCAACACCATGGAACACACAAATTAACATTTCATCTACCAAAACATAATAACCACTACACATAAACAAATCAATCACAATGACAATGAGGCATCTCACACACTGTCATACTAAAAATGAACACTCCCTGGCATCAACACATAACTACATCCAAGGCCATCTTCGAGAATTGAGGGGCCCTGTGAAAAAAAATTAAACGAGGCATAACATCATACGCGATATTAAGTAAAAAAAATTATAAACGTGTAAAACATCCAAAATCAACCGTTACAAGTATTGTTTTTAATAAATATTACAAAAGACTAACAAACTACTTGAAAATTGCAACTCTTCGAGCATTCTCTGAAGCAAGATCCTCAAATTAAAACCCTAAATTTTCAAACCCAGATTTCTAATAAAACACAAGAATTTTTAGATGTTGTTTGAATTTGATTGCTTAAGTTAGGATGAAGGATTGAAGAAGAATGAAGGGTCCTTAATACATGGAAATTGAACAAAAAACGACCATTTTTTCTTCGATATTTGTGGAATTGAATGGATTTATTCGATATTTAAGGAATTAAATGGATGGTTTAATGAAAATTGAGAGGAATTATGCTGAAGATTGAAGAAGGAAGAAGAAATCGAGAAAGGAGAATGAATGTCGCTGATTGTTGCCTGTCTGTTCTTTTCTTTTCTTCTTTTGTCTGCCGAATTTAATATACATGAGCCTTCCAGCTGCAGCTGCAGTCTAATTTTATTGGGCCATAGGCCCAACTCCAGGCCTCCAGCAGTCCAGCTGCAGTATCTCTAAAAAAAATTATTGGATTGAACCATGTATATTGGTTGGACCTGAGACTGGGGGGCCCTGACAAACTGAGTCCCTGCACGGTTGGGCTTATCGCGCTGGACCTTAGCCGGGCCTGACTACATCCATAGTACAAAACATTCACATGCCTCTATGATTAAAATGAAATTGTACTCACTCATTTCAACATAGAGCTCATTCATCGCACAAGAATCAAACATAATCACTACAACATTGTCACTTGCAATCCATTAATAATCTACAGAAATCGAGGACGAAGACTATTATTACCTCGATTGTGTCTCAGTTTTTTCACTTCTCCTTTAGCAAATTCACAGTTTCAGCGTCGTAGTTCTTATGACCTATTAATTACCATTTATGTTGATTCCTTGTCTAGAAACCTAATTGAGGAAAAAAGCCAATAACACATTTCAATTCGTTGGTGAACTAAAACGAATCAGCCTACGTGGTGGTAGAGAAACCGGAGCTACAGAACTATCTCCACAAAATTGTTGTTCTAAAATTTGGGCCAGCTAATGCCACATAGGCGAAGCCCACCAGTCACAAGCCTGCCCCTCCATTTAGAACCGGGCAGCAAGCCCACTTACCAATCTTCCAAAAATAAACCAAACACAAAAATCACGGAACCCAAAGCAGCAATACGTCTCCAAAAAGCAAGACAAACATGCTGTTATTGTGGAACTCTTACTTTACTTACGGTCGATAGGAGTTTTGGAGCGTGAGTATCAAACTACCAAATGAAGTAAACAGTATTGCAACTTTCGATGTTTATTGGCATATCAATTGGTTCTTGAAGGCGAATTGATACTGCGGGATAACTTACTATACATATTTGATTGTCAGGAACGTTGTACGAGGGACAACCAGTTTACCACATGTACGATATAATTTTTTCCATTCTCAATGGTAATAGGTACTGTGTGTAATTATATAGTATGTGTTCTGAGTTAACTCAGGATTAACCTGGTTGAACCTCGAGGTAACCAGATCAACTACTAGTTCTTGAATTCAAAACATAATTAGAGGATTGCATGTCGCAGTTGTCCACCTCTTCTGCTGGACATGGTAAATTGACACAATGGATATCACTTCTACTCCATGGCATTTGATTTAGTCACCTCATAAAAACTGCACTGTAACATAATGTCTGGCAGGAAAGATACTGAAAGTGCACCATGCCATATGCGCGAGCAGAGACTGCACGATAAGGTGATATCAATACAGATTTTTGCAAAAACTCGTGAATTAGGAAATACCCTTGCTATAAGGGAAAGACCTACACAAACTACTTGAATTGTAGTGATGCCTCAAGTATACATAGATAAGTAGGCACGTAAGGAAGGTATCTTTTCCCGGTAAATTTCATTACACATGTTTTTTTTATAAATTATATAATCTCAGTTAAGAAAGAATTCTTTGCTTGGCGAGAAGATTTTGGGTGCAGAATGTAACTGCTGAATGTTTTCAGGTTGAGGCTTCTCAATATAACCCTTTCTGTCAAGAACTCATGTTAGGCACACCACTTTCTGTAATAGAAGACTTGTGCCCGACTATATTTCGGTAAATGAAATGAATGCTTCTAGTAATTAATTTAATTACCAGTTGTCTAACCTTTTATACAGAATCCTTCCCTGACAGCAGCTACTGGCAACCTGCAAGTCCTTGTCGATACATATCCTCGGTATAATACTGCATGCAAAGAAATTGTTGAGAAATCCTGAAAAAAGACGGTTGCCAAGTCAATTTTTCTAGCACGAATCAAACTATATATTGAAAAATGGACAGTGACTACCAAAAGATAACTCGTTCCATTCAGGGATTCCCAGTGTCTCAGTTTCGACTTTCAACCATCCCATATCAATATTTACTTTCTTGAACTCCATCTATTCTCCTTATGCTACGCAGAATGTATAATACACATTAATTTAGAGCAAGACCAAGACTCAGCATTTGAGTTCTACTAAATTTTATCATGTGCTAAAGGTGCTCCCAACGAATTGATCCCTCTCAGTGATGTCTACTACATTATGTCCAATGTAATATGCGCCCGCAAGAACTCAAATGTGACAAGTGATTTAATAGAACTGGAGAGCAACTTGAAATGCCAAAATATGATACTCTACACTGGCCCTGAATGAAACAGGATGCTATTCTTCATAATCACAGGTGCATAGCACAATACATTAAGCTGACATTAGCACACACCCAATTACAAAGCTTATGGCTAAGAAAAGAATTACCCGATCCCTAACTATGAGATGAACAAAGATTACCTACTGCCTATTAATACTACATGCGGCAAGAAATGTGCCTGCAGTGGGTTATTACCTTACACAACAGCGAGACTAACACCTTCATGTGAGGAAAAGTTGGGTGCCAATCGCCAAGAACCTTGGCCAGCTACTGGAGTGGGATTGTGACAAAGTAATCATTATTTGACATCACTTTCTTCCTGCATGGCGATTAGCTCATCCATCCCACATTTTCTAATATGGATGATCATGTTTTCATCGGAAGTTGAAATAACGTCACAGCAATCTCGACGGGGTGCTTTCATCTGACAATGATGAATACAGTCATTGATTAGTCAGAGGAAAATAAACTTAAATCAAGTTCAAGGAAACTACCTGCTGTACCTGTTCAATATCCAGATCAAAATTCTTGGAGAAAACACTGATGACTTTCAGTTTCTGGGTTACTACCCCTCTAGAGCAAGTTCTAACATTATATACCATATAGTGGGTCCACACACCATCAGGATCTGTAACTACAGAATGCTGAAAGAAGACAACGGGCCTTTTGCAGGGATCCTTGGGGAACTCTCTCGTGTTAAACATATAACGGCTTGAAGACACATTTTTCCCTCTTCTCCATGGCCTAAAAGTTCGATGAAGTGAGAGAATATCTGGAAGAAGTTTGTTTCCATCATACACTTGAATAGCATAGCCCCACGAGACAGAAACCGTCAGTGAGTTAATCCGGTCATAGCAAACAGTCTGCTGAAGAATGCTGGCGGGATTAGCATGTGCTGCTTCGAAAAGGTGCTTCAATCCATTAATCCTGCTCATACCAGGGAAGACCGGATCCACAGCATCTATGTGATGCAGAGACACTAAAGGTGATAACGGATGTGCAGAAAGCATTCCAAATAAATCTCCTCGGATATCAACCTGAAAACAAAGTACATCCATAAGCAAAGCATAATTACTCGTCACATTTTTCATCCAAAAAAGTAACTATATCAACAGACAACAGTCATAGTACCTAAGAAGTACCAATATGAGTATGTGAAACCAATACATCAAAAACCCAAAAATATCATAAGCACTGATTTTGATAGTGGTTAACTCATTGATCCAATGTCCTAATCAATCCATTTATGTACTAAGGATAAATTAGGAAATGAATCATATATTCAGTCTACATTCATCTAAGTCTCATAATATGGTATATCCACACTTCACTCTTACCATTTATTCATTGTTCGTACGTTTCAGAGACGTTTTCTGGCATTATGGACAAAAAATAGAGCCTCTAAAACAAGTTGGTGCTACAAAGTACAAAGTTTAATGCACACTACAATAATGTAATCAAAACTACCATGTCTCATATATACAAACAATATATTTTATTAATAACATAAGCGTTTTGATTTATAACATGAATGATTTTCCTATTAATATAGATACATCTCTAGCTTTTGCATAGTCTAAGTGAGTTTTTAGAGAATCCAGAACACAATCCAATAGTTATCATCAACCTATCAGATTTGCTAACCATCAGTAGTACTAGAACTTAACATTGCAACGAATATATATCTATCATGCAAATGGAGCGAAAGCAGTATATGAAAATACGAGCAGAATAAACAGATGATCCAATTCGAAACACAACCTGATGAAATCCAGGTTCAACAGTGAGCCTAACACCAAGCTCCGCAATACAAGCGAAAATCCTGGCATCACTTCCATACAAATGCTTATACCTACTCAAACACGAATCCATCACCGTCGCCAAAACCTTCATCAACGAGGCACTAATCGCAAACCCACCCCCTCCAAACGCCATATCAAACGAAAACTTCTCATTCTGCTCATAACTCTCGGACGAACACCCCACATAATACCACCGATTATGATCATACTTACTCAAAACCCTAACCAAATTCTCCACGACGAACACAGTATCATCATCCCCAAACACATACCAGTAAACGTCGTGACTATTCGGATTATTGCTACTGTTAGTAAGAGTGAACGCGTCCTTGACAACTCTGGCAATGCGGTGACCAGGTGAGACGGAATTGGAGCCGGGCGGGACTATGATTTTGGGTAGGAGGGGATCGGAGAGGGACGGGTGGCGATCAAGGAAGAGGAAGGTGGTGTTGAGGTGGGAAATGGCGGAGTGCCAAAGGCGGAGGTAGGCGGCGCGTGAGGGGAGGGAGGAGGCGGAAGAGGCGATGGAGAAGAGGAGGTGGGGGAGGGAGAGGGAGGGGGCGTGGAATTGAGTGGCGATTGGGAAATTGGGGGTGGGTGGTGGTGGGGAGAGGTGGTGGAGGTGGAGGAGGAGGGAGGCGGAGAGGAGGGCTGAGAGGATCAGGAGACTGTCTTTGATACGAGAGATTGTGGCTGCTCTTGTATTGTTTAGGGGCATTTTCACACCATGGGAATCTGCTGCACACCAGCTAGCTATCAATGGCTTTCTTCTTGATGATGGTTTTGGCTGGGAGAGGAGAAAACCATCTATGCACAACCCTTTCAATTTTCATACCCGAAAGTTTTTCATTTACACTATAAATTAATCTTAAATCGTGAGTATAAAATTTTCAATTCGACCAATTTTTTTTAGGGGAAAAACCAATTACAGGAACAAGAATCAAACCGACAAATCAAGGCCATCAAAGTCCCCAGACACACGGGTAGCTAAATTATGGGCCACAGTTAGGGGTGAGCAAAACTGCAACCTGACCAAAATACCGGCCCTAACCGGTCCGAAAAATCGGTCCTCGGTGCGGTTCGGGACCGACTAGGGCCGGTCCTCAGTATTGAAGATTTCAAAATCTCGGTCCTCAGTCCGGTCCGGGTCAAATACCGGAAAACCGCGTGTCGGACCGACCAGGACCGATTAGACGGTATATATATATATTTTCCCTTCCTCCTCAAACTCTAACCCCAATTCATTTCGCCTTCCTCCACAGTCCACCGGCTGCTCACCTCTCTCCTCCACAGCTCCACCCCCGGTGGCCGGCACCACACCTCCGAGCCTCCCCTCCGCCACAAACCTTCCGCCGCCACGCCTCTCCTCTGCTCTTTCTCTTCCGCCGCCACGCCTCTCCGCTGCTCACCTTCGCGGCTTCGCCACCACTGCTCTCTCAGAAGAAATATACAGATGGAGACTTTGATTCCCACACCTTCGATGTTCACATTGTATGTCCTTTGCAGACCTGATAACTACAGCGTTGTTCCAGCTTACATACAACTTAATTGATTGAAGACTTTCTATGTCTCCGATTTCTGCGGGAATTTCCTCCAGTTTCTCCATATTTTCCCTGCTCACCTTCGCGGTTTCAAAATAGACAAAGAAGAGATCTGGAAATTTTGGAGTTTTTGGATCTGATATTCCCAAAAAAAATTAAATTTCCGGTCTTTTTCGGTCTTGGCCCGGACCGTACCGAAAATTTCGGTTCGGTCCGGTTCTAGATCAAACCATTTTAGGTCCAGGCCTCGGGATGTGAAAATCTATAAAATTCAGTCCGGGCCATATCGGTCCGGGCTCGGTTCGGTCTGGGCCTGGACGATGCTCACCCCTAGCCACAGTATTTACCGAACAATAAACATGAGTAAAATGTATAGAACTAAAACAAGAAGAACAACTCTTAATGACATCCACAATTGCTCCACCAACATCTAGACATTGTACACTAGCATTCACTGTCTGAATAGCCGATAAGCAATCACTTTCCACGAAAACATCTCGCCAACTACGTTCCAAGCTCAGTTTGACTCCTTCCAGCATTGCCATGAGTTCAACAGATTCCTGACATGTTATATAAGGCACTAAACGCTATCTCCAGCCCACCACTGACCATGTACAATCATGAGCCACAATCCCAAGTCCTGCCCTGTTTGGATTTTGCAAATCGAGGCATCGACATTCACCTTTATGGATGTGCCAGTGGGGAGAGACCATTGCTTCTCTGATACAGGTTTCCTGGTGACGACAAAACATGCCTTTGCCTCCTTGTACCGCTGCAAATACTCTCCAGTGAACCTGACAAGTTCCATGGCATACGGCTGCTAATTGTCATGTACCAGTCCATTTCTAGCATACCGAACCGCCCAACATATGCACACGAATCTTTCAAATTGATCCAGTGATAGAACCTGATTAACATGAGATATCCATTCCCAAATATCAGTGGATGGATTAAAGAAAGCACATATAGGTAAATCAGAAACAGCCCACACAAGACGCGCAAATTGGTAGATTTTAAACACATGTAGCACAGCTTCATCCTCTCACGAACAAAAAGGACAAATATTATTAACTTGCACTCGACGCTTATCCAAGTTATGTAACACATACAACCCATTTCTTAGAATTCTCCACAAGAACACCCGAATCTTATTAGGGACCCCGATTTTCCAAATAAATGGCCAATTTTGTGTCGGATTCGAAGAGGAAGAGGCAGCAGGATTGCTGACCTTTTTTTATTGTCTATAGCCACATAGTACCCCGACTGAACTGTGTAATATCCAGACTTAGTAAATGACCAGCGCATAGTGTTTGTCGAAGCAGGGCTGCTTATGGGAATCCTTGGTATGGCATCAACGTTGCAATCCCAAAAAACACAGTCCAATAGAGTCATGTCCCAACTTGACCCATCAGCCGTGATAAAATTGGAGACGGCCGTATCACCAAGCTGATAAAGGTCTAGTGTGAGTGGTTTCCTGTTGAAAGTTCCTGATCCATCTATCTTACCACACGCTAACTGATTATCCATTGCCAATCTGCTACATAACTCCAGTCTTGAGTATTTCTATAGCACCGAAAATGCTTTTCCACGAGTACAATGCATTAGGATTAGGCCGAGCTTCCAGCACGTCACTATGTGGGAAATATTTTACTTTTAGGAGTCTACTAAGAAGGGAGTTGGGTTGATGCATAATCCGCCAAACCTACTTACCCAGCATAGCCATATTAAAATAACTCAAGTCACGAAAACCCATACCACCATCCATTTTACTATCACAAAGAGTATCCCACTTCACCTAATGTATCTTGTCTTTTGGCCATCACCTTACCAAAATTTAGCTATCATGGATTCCAACACCTTAAGCAAGTATTTAGGTAATTTAAAGCAGATCATCACATATGTTGGAATAGATTGGAGGACAGATTTAATCATTACTTCTTTTACTGCCTTAGACAAGTTCTTTTCACCGAAACCTTGGGTTTTAGCCCACACCCGCTCCCTAAGCCAGCAAAAGACCTCCCTCTTAGATCTACCCATCTCTGTCGGAAGCCCCAAAAACTTTTCATGCTTATCCACAACTACGACAGATAAAATATTACGGACCTCCTCTATTCTCACTACTCCACTATTCTTGCTGAAAACCACATTTGATTTATCTAGATTAATTAATTGACCTGAAGCCAAACTATACCAATCCGATATCCTATTAATCTCCACAACAAAATCACAAGAAGCATCACAGAAAACTTAAGTGTCATCTGCAAATAAAAGATGAGAAACAGAAGGCGCCGAGGGACTGACTTTAACCCCACGGATCAGCCCCCTCAACTCCGCATCCACAATCAAAGAAGAGAAAGCCTTAGTACAGAACAAGAAAATGTATGGGGATAAAGGATCACCTTGACGTAAACCTCTAGGTTGGATAGGACCAAAAAGCTCTCCATTTATTTTAATAGAATAGGAGACAATACGCACACAGAGCATAATAAGTTGAATAAAAGCATGCTCTAAACCTAATCTACTCAACACATGTTCCAGGAAAGGCCACTCAACCCGGTCATAAGCTTTACTCATATCCAGTTTTAAGGCCATGAAAGTATCACTGCCTTTGGTTTGTCTTTTCAAAAAATGGTTCAGTTCATAAGAAACTAAAACATTGACAGTGATAAATCTCTTAGGCACAAAAGCTGACTGGGTTTCGGCTATGATATGATGCATGTGAGGCTTGAGTCTATTAGTAATCGCTTTGGAAGCGATTTTAAAAATAACATTACTCAAACCGATGGGTCTGAATTGGGAAATTAACTCTGGAGTTTTGCACTTAGGGATAAGAATAATATGTGTAAAGTTAAACTTGGGGTGTAGGCCCTTTTGATTCAGAATTTTCAGAACACAGGTAGTAACATTCGGACACACAATGTGCCAAAATTTTTGATAAAATAAACCAGGCATACCATCGGGGCAGGGGATTTGTAGGAAACATATCAAAAAGAGCTTTTCTTATCTCAACTGGAGTGTCCATCTGGACAAGTCTCAGTTGATCGTGCTATCCACCTTCAATCCCATAGTTTCCACTACCCGATCAACATTCTGCTCCGAGGGATGAATGCTAGAAAAAATCTCTCCAAAATAGTCCACTGCAATTTGACCCATCGCTGCCTGATCAGTATAAAAAATTATTTTTTAGTTTCACAACCCCAAAATTTGATTATGCTTTTCCCCTTTCGAAGCTTGGGAGTGGAAGAACCTTTTATTGCGGTCGCCCTCAGCTAACCACTGATTTTTCGCCCTCTCTTACCACAGTGGCTCCTCTTTGTCTAACATTTCCTCCAAATATGACTTCATTTCCATTTCCTTAGCCTAAACCTCTGCCGAAAAAGGAACCTTGAGTTTTTCCAGCTCTGAATTAAGGCGACTGATTTCTTTTCGAATATTGGGATAGCTAGCTCCACTCCAGTTCATGAGCCCCACTATACAATTTTCCACATTTTCCAATAATCCAAATCTTTATCCCAATTATCATGAATAACCTGTTGACAAGCATCGGAGCGGATCCATACTTGTTCAAACCTGAAGATTTTCTGTTTTCGTCTATGGGATGGGCGGGGTCGAGGAAGCTGACGAGTTGAGTGACGATTGGGTGAAGGGACTGGTGGTGGCGGATGAGGGCGAGAGCTGGGTGAGTAGCTGGAGAATGGTGGGTTATGAGTGGGTTGAAAATTGGGAGATCAGTTGTGCGAGGACCTGGCTGGTGGGGGACAACTATGTGGGAAGAGTGAAGAGTGGTGATTAGGTGGGAAAGCTGGAGAGTGATAGGTAGGTGGGGTATTAGAGAAAGAAGCAAGAAGTGCAAGGTGATATGATCTTCTCAATGTTAGGTGTTTGACTTGGTGATATGGAAAAACAACACACCAACTCGAATTTGTGACTCCTCTATCCAACCGCAGCTTAGTATTACGAGGCACCTCCCTTTTGTTCGTCCAAGTAAAGGGGTATCCACTAAAACCAAGGTCGATGAGATCGTCGTGAGCCAATTCATCTCGAAAATCCCTCAATCTCAACTCCGGTGTCACGACCTCACCAAAAATTTCCAGGTGTGATAATATTTCATTAAAGTCTCCCATCACCAACCACTCCCTATGTGACACTGAACCTAGTTGCCTCAAAATCCGCCAAGTATTATTCCTTCTCGACGTATCCGGTTCCTCATAAAATCATATGAATCTCCAAATCAACTGACTACCTGCTAGTTGGATATTTGCATCAATATGATGCTTGTTATAACTCAAAACCATAACTGGTGTATTCTTATCCCACAGTAATGATAACCCGTCGGATCTCCCAATTACAGCTACACCTATTCCAAACATATCTAAACTCCTACGTAACCGGTCAAACCCATGGTCATCAAGCTTAGTTTCCATGAGAAAGACCACCTTGGGGACGGGATCTCTAATGAGCTCTCTGATCACTCGAACTGCCCGAGGGCTCCCCAAACCCCGGCAGTTCCAACTGAGACAACTCATTGGTCTACGCGGGGTTGCTCCACAACCACCGCTTCTATTGCCAACTGAACATCAACAGAATTTCCACAAATTCTATTCTAACTTGGTTCCTCGCAAGTGTTATCTTCAATATTCACGGAACTAATTGGAGATGGATCCTTATTCTTACTACCCGCAGGACGCCCCCTTTTATGGGTCAAAGTCCAGCCAACAGAGGAAGAGGGCTTGGACTGAAGGGTTCTCCGACGAATTTTGGGCTTGTTGGGTTTTGCTATGGGTATAGCCGGCTGTCTAGATTGTGTGATAGTCTTGGCAAGCTAGAGATTGGCACGGAAAATATCGCGAAGTTTGGCCTGGTCGATTAGGTCTATCTGGAAATTGGGCTTGGACAAAGACTCAATTGGAATGGGGATCATAGGTAATGGGCTAGAGTTTTGAAGTATGGCTAATGGGCTGGGATTAAGAGGGCTCATAAAGGGCTGGAAAGGAAACTGATTTTGGTCCAGGAAGCTAGAGTCAACGGTCATATCAAAATCACAGCTTAACTTCGAAGAAGTAGCATAACCAATATTGATAGGAAGGGAATCGTGGGTAGAGCCAATTATGGGATCGGTTACAATAATTTCCATACATGAGTGTTCCTCCACTTCTAACTCCTCACGCACGATCTCCTTTCCTTTTCCTTCCCACGATTTTCGTCTATCGAGTTATCAGAATCATCCTTGATTATCTCCTCACCTATTTTTTCCTTAACAACCCCAAAATTTGCACTATCGTCCCTAGATTTAGACTGGTTTACATTAGCCCCCCTTGCCAGATTCAAACTCGGACGCCAAACAGCTTGGTCCGATCTCGACGGCGGCTCAGAACTCCGACGTAAACTGCCATGTACTACATTATCCTGATGCACACTAACATGTGCCCGCAACCAATCACCATACCTTAACTGACTAACCGGAATGTCCCTGTTTGAATCTGCCAAATCCAAACAGTCCACACAGTCCCTCACTAGGTGTCCAATCCTACCGCAGTAGTGACAGAAATTTGGTAGTCGCTCATATGCTAATCGGACCTGAATTTCCTGACCTCCCGGTTCGGCAATGTTAATCATCCGACGCAGCGGTTTTGTAATGTCCATAGTGACCCTAAACCTCATATCAGTGCTCACGAATCCAATATTATGTATTATCCATGGCTTTGAACGTTCCCATAACTTTTCCCAGACATTCAGCCATTGCCCGATGTCTAAGCACCACTGGTAGCCCCAATGCATGGACGTAGAGCTCAAAAAATCCAGCAAAACCGATTGCCGGTCGTCCACTGCCTCAAATGAACGGAGGACGACAAGTTGCTTGTTGAACGCCTATGTAGACTTTGCCATGACTCTGTTTTTGTCCACTTCGTGATCAACTAGTATAATATCAGAACCAAGCTTTTGCATTCTGACAGGACGGAGGGTGTTCCAACCATTGAGCATAGTACGTTCGAACGCCTCAAAATTAACACTCTTACGCGACATAACTCTGCCAACCAAACACAGCTTGTGATTCAGCGTCGATATATTCCACACATCAGCCGGAACCTTCTCCCATTCTATCTCAGTAGGGTTCAACTGTGCATTCAGATTCTTCAAAATTTGATCCATATTCACCAAACAGGACAAACTACAGCCCGAGTAGAGAAACTATGAGAGATGGGGAACGGCGATCAAACAAGACGTCCTGCTGCAACACAAAAGAGAAGACAAGAAAGACTCCCAAACACCGGAGTTAATAAGGTAGGTTAAAAAATGAAGGTTAAAAAAGAGATTAGTCAATGCAAACCAAAATAGTTCAAAATTTAAAAAAGAAAGAACCGCTAGACAGAGACAAAGCTTACAAACCCGGACGACCGACCAAACCGTGAAACCACTCGGAGAAATTTGGGGGTGACCTCACTAGTCGCTCGAAAAAGTATGGGATGTGACTCACAGGCTGCAGGGATGATGAAGAAGAAGAAGATGGATTGAGGCTCACAAGAAGAGAGAACTCAATCTCCAACCTATGAGAGAGGAGCTCTCAAGAAGAGAGGTTTTCAGTATTGAACTATTGAAGAATATGAAATTTTCGGTCCCTAAAGATTGTCCCTGAAGTATGTAAGGTGAACGATAACAAGTTGGTCATAAACTAACTGATTCAATAAACTTTTATAGTATATTATAAAATACTAAGGCACATACATAATCTGCCTTTGATATAGTATTTGATAAATTAGCTAACATTTTAATAAAAATCACTGACTTATTAGCTATTTAATTAGGTAAATAACTAATTAATTTCATTTACTACCTAGTTTATCAATTAGTTTTATTAACTAACATACATAAAAAAATAAACCACATATTTAAAAAAGAAATTCATAGATAGATGAAAAAACTCGATGTCATCAGAGAAATCTTATAAATGTAAAAACAAACAAACATAAATTCATAGATTTATATATATAAACATCTCATCTCCCGAACAAAATAAATTTCACATATGCAAAAAAATGCATACCCCACAAACACATCAAAAATTTCACAGTTGTTCTTTGTCCAGATTCCAGAACAAAAAAAAGATACCAACGCTAAGCAATTGTTTGTTTGGATAATGTCTTTAGCTATTGGTAATCTCACACAATATAAAATCCACATTCACAATATAAAATCCCCTGTCAAAGGTTCCACTGTGTCACACTCAATGCCACTGCTAAGATCGCGCCTCGCCTGCCGCTAATTGTCTCCCGATTCGGCTATTTCATGAAGCTTGAACTACGATAGGGCCATAAAACGATGACCATGAACGATGGATTGACTCTGATAGCGCAACAATGCCATAACCTCACCATATTGAAGATATGTGGGTTTTATGAGGTGTCAGATGTAGTGGCGAATTCAGTCTTTATGGTCTCCTTTCCGTCTCTCTGATCTTCCCCACACCTATTTCTCTGACACCTATCGAACTAGAAATGGCGGCGACGGAGCAAGGTGGAGCTGCTCCAGTGCAATTTCCGTTTTTGTTGACCAACCCTGATTTGGAGGCATTTTTTTGGTTGAATTTTGGAGATTTTGGGGCTGATTGGTATAGCATTTGAATGGGCATTTGGATGGATTTTGGTAAAATTGTGTTTGGAATGGAATTGAAATGGGGTATTTGAAGTGTATTTTAGGCCAAATCACTGTTCATCGAGCCAAATGGATCGATTACAATTGTTTCCCAAACAGCCCCTTTGATTTATTTTTTTGTTATTTTGTTTGTTTTGGATATGAAGGGTCTTTTGATATCCCAATAGAATAAAATCAAATACTACTCCCTCCGTCACGAAGAACTTCATACATTAGAGTTGACGTGTAGTTTTATGCGAAAAGTTAAATTAATGATATAAAATGATAATATGGGAAAAAAGTATATTTTTGGTCGTAAAATGTGTAATTTATGAGTAAGTTGAGATTGTTTATTACTCCCTCTGTTCCGTATTCATCTTCTTGGGGGATGGACACAAGTTTCATTATTCTATTTGACTTTTTTCGGTTAACATCGTTCCACTTTTCTGGTCAACATCGTTCAACTTTCAAATTTTCGTATACGAAGATTACAGATGTTGACTAGAAAAAGTAAATTGGGATGATAAAACTGGAACTGAGTGAGAATAAAAGGTTTATGTAGAAAACGAAAAACTTTCAAAAGGTTTATGTGAAAGTGAAATAATTTGTAAAGGTTTATGTATCGAATGTAACACTTTTAAAGTTTCCAGCAGTAAAATGACTGATTTTTGCCCTTACTGGGCGCGTGAATTACACGCGGACTAACGGCCAAAATTAATGCCGTCTAGACGTGTGTGTTGACTTGACACGTTGAGCAAGGTTTAAGTGTCTGGTGTGACAAAAAAATGTTTGTGTGTAACTTCAAAAAAACGGCCAAATGTATGTGTGCAAAGAAAAAATTTCTCTTGATAAACTAAGAAAAAATACATAAAGTAGGAAAGATAGTGTATAAAATAGGAGATAGATTTTATATTTAAGGGATGAGATGATAAATTTGAGACGGATAGAAATGGAATACATAGAGACGAAACTACGACGGAGAAGAGTATTTATTAGTGGTGTGGTAGCTTCCGTTTATAGTAATGTATAAAGTTTTTTGTAGGATGGATTAAAATGACAAAAGAATGAAATTTTACGAGACAGAGAGATTACTATACTAGCTAGCGTAAGAATTCAGTAAAGGTGTCGTGTTAAATACTCTACACATAACCATATCAGATGCATTAAGGGATCAGTAGTGTCACACTGTCACTCTCATAAAACAGTAACTGCATAATATAAAGATTAAGGGTATTATTTGATACTAGAATTAGCGGCACACGCTACACGTGTGAAGCGTATTCTTATCTTGTTCAATATTTTTTTAAATTTTAATATTATTATAATTAATTTGTTAAACCTGTTAGTATTATAGCAATATATAAATTAAAATATGGGCGAATTACATCTAGGTCCCCTATTAGATGCAAATGTTGCAGATGACTACCAATTAGTTCAACAATTAAATGTAAGTTCTAGTCGATAAAAATCAATTACATCCAGGCCCACGAATTTGACTTTCAGCAAACTTAAGCCCGGAAAAGTCATTCTACCCCTGTTTGAATTTCACCTTTTGCACTTGGCCAAACAGCCTTAAGTTACTACTGCCACGATTTCGCCACCACCCACCACCGATCCACCCTTCCTCCATCCGATCTACCACCAAACAGATTCGGTCAGATCCGCACCGTCAAGATCCAGATCTACCACGTAATCAGCAAAATTAGGAGAAGCAAAGAAGAAACGTTGACCGAAGGAATCATGTGTGAATACAAACAGGAATTCGGTTTGGGGAATCGAGATGGTGTATATGGTAGGTCGCTTAAATCGATCGGAATGGTGGTGATGGCAATCGAGGAGGCTGGTGGGTGATGGCGATCACGGAGGATTAGTGGTAGTGATTGACTCACAGAGGAGTGTGGAGGATGCTAGTGGTCGGGAATGGTGGTGGCGGACCTATGATGGGTGACAGAGGTGGTGTTGACAGCGGTGGAGGAGAGGATTGGTGATGGCGACGAGAGACATAGGTGAATCTGTAGTGGGGCAACGAGCAGAGAAGGTGGATTCGTGGTGTGATAGGGCGGCGATGGTGTCGATTGGAGGTGGCTGACGGAGTCGTGACCTGCAATAGTGGTGGAAGGCGGTAATGATGGTGGTGGTGGGAAAAGTAAAGAGACGAAGAAGACGATGCAGAAGGAGGCGATGTGGAAGGAGCTGGCTAGTGCCATGTTTGGATTGGCCAAATATTGAATAGTGAATTAAGCTGGTCAACAGAAAAACGGATTAATGGACCTAGATGTAATTATTGATAAGTGGTAGTCAGATGTGACAAAGGCATCCAAGAGGGGGGTATATGTAATTTTCCCTTAAAATATTCGAAATTGTTAAAAGTTAAACAATATATAAGTTGAAGAAGAAAGCATAATATTTGAAAAGTATCATTCACAATTACAATGAAAAGTTAATCTTTATCTATTGCTTCAATTTATTGTTTTTTTATCTTCTTGTAGTCATTGGAGTCTACTGGTGACATCCTTATCAATATTATAATTGTCGATGAACAACATTTTGAATTTTTGCTAAAATAGAGGTATCAAGATCTTTTATGGAGAATTTTTCTTATACTCTAGGTTAAACTTTATTATCCTTAATAACGAAGTACAACTCAATTAGTAAGCCGCTTCAACTCCAACTAATAAGTCGGGGTTCGAGTTATCCTTTAACCGCTTTAAAAAAGACTTTATCATTCTTATTTGAAAATATATTATTTTTAGTTAGATTCAGTTTAATTCTGTCAAATTAATATTTTATTATAAATAAATTCAGTTTTCAGTTGTATTAATAAGCATATTGATGAATGAATTTGTGAAGATAAAACAAGAGAATTTGTAAGATTAATGTAATGACACTATTTGTATTCTCAATTCATCATCATCCTTCACTATATAAACATGACAATCGTAATTTCCATACCTATCAACTACAACCAATAACAAGCAGCTTTACACATTCCATCCATATGATATTAATAGAAGTAATACAATAGGAGAAAGCAATTCAGTAACCCAGAGGCCAGAAGAATCAGAATAGCAATCTCTTGAATTTTCTCATTCCTTAATCACAAATTCACAATGTCAGTTTGACATACCCAAACTGCTGCAGATTAACAAAATCATATTGCAAAGCTCCCATTTTTCTTCTCCAAGCAGTATCTTCCATCAACTCACGTTGATTATTCAACTTCAATTAAACATTTAGGATAAAATTTCTATACCTTTTTAACGGATTCATAGTTGGATTTCGCAAAACAACTCAAACCCGTAACTTGAACAGTCCAGACGACCTCTTGGCCGAATCCAGACCACCGCTTCTCTAAACAGATAAACTCGATCATAAATGAAATGAATCTTTAAAAGTACTTTAAGAATATTAATTCGATAACCTCATAACTTCGAGTATATGAACCAAAAGTATTCTAAATGTATACATTATTATTCGGGAAGTAAAAGAAGGTATCAAACAACTTACATACCTCATACACAGTAACATCGATTAACTAAACTCCTTTCAAATTACCCCATACACATCATTCATGTAGGTGGTCAAGCAAACCAAAAAGTATTATTCGTACATAATTGAATAGAGCAAGAATCTACATAATAATACAATCAAAGAAGAAAGAACCATCTTTACAGTTCATTTACTGAATTTCTCTATATTTTTCTTCTTACCAGTTTGAGAAGACAACATAATTAGCAAATAGACTATGCCGCAAAAATTGATGAAAAGAGCCTGTAAGTGTTGGACGGATACTATAATAGTATAAGGTGTTATGACAAGAGGATATGATAGATTCGACCTCTAGAGCACCACGCAGGTCATCGGTGGACAGTGGCATAATGTCAAGGTCCGTTTAATTTGTACGATCCAACCCAAAAAAAGGGTCCAAGCCCATGGAGGAACCATCTAGAAGGATCATGAGAGCCATGGAGATGGGAATTCTCTAGAAACATCATGTAAATTGTAGAGAACTTATAGCTTGTAAGTAGTAGATAAATCTAGATGTAGAATACTCTAGATAGCTCTCCACTCTTCTTTAAAGGAGGTGGAATCATGTATAAATAGGACTTTGGTCACCCCATTTGTAGAATCAAGCAATCAAGCATTCTTGCAAACTTCCAAGCTCTCAAAAACACCCTTTATACACATATATTCCGCACTCTGATAGAAGTCTTCCTAGCTAGTCTCGAGGCGAACTAGTCTAGTGCTGCACAGGTCGAGTCTTTCACACACTTTAGAGTTTTATCCCGTGACAAGTGGTATCAGAGCCACGTCGTTGGTTCTGGGTTTGCGAGTATTCGAGGTATTTCGTGGGAAGTTAGTGCAAGAAGGAGGGAATGGCGTCCAGTTCCAACGTAAGTGATGCTCCGGTGAAGGCTAAGTCGATGGAGACTCGGGTGACCTGGGTCGAGGGGGTCGTGGATGATCATAGCAAGGTTCTGGAGGAACTTGTGGAGCAGGTTAAGGCGTTGGAGGACAACCATGAGGAGTTGGATGGTCTGGTGCTGACCACTATTAATGATCATAATGTCGATACCCATGTCATGTTCGGTACGTTCAAGGCAGAGATGGAGGCGACATTGAAAACCATCAAGGGGAAGATGGTCATACTTGAAAGGGTTATGGCGAATGTGGGGAACATGGAGGGGGTGCGACACCTTCTCGGTTGAATGTTCCAAAGCCTAACCCATTCAAGGATCAAGGAACGCCCGGGAGATTGATGACTTCCTATGGGCGATGGAACCGTACTTTAGGGCATGCAACATTCGGGATGAGCATCCAAGTTGCAAACCGCTCCATACTACTTGGTTGACATAGCTCTACTATGGTGGAGGAGGCGCGAGTCAAATATTGCACGAGGCACGGTCCGGAGGATTGAAACATGGGATGATTTCAAGACCGAGTTCAAGCGCCAATTCTACCCGCAGAATGTAGAGTTCGAGCCAAGGGCGAAACTCAAGCAACTCACGCACAACAAGTCTATCAAGGAGTTCCAAGAGATCATGCTCGAGTTGCCTGGTCTCACAGACTCGGATGCGCTCTTTGCATTCATTGATGGGCTCAAGCCAGGCGAAACTTGAGATTCAAAGGGCGAATGCACAAAATGTCTCTGAAGCAATCGATGTGGCAGAACGCTTGATCGAGTTAAAGCCGTTGAGTGATAAGCCAAAATTCCGTAAGGAGGACAAGGGAAAAGGTGGGGGAGACCGACCATCTAAGTCGGCGAAGATGGTGACCACTTCCGGGAAACCTACGGAGGACACGGGTAAGTCCAAAGCTTGTCACATTTGCAGTTCAACTAACCACTTGAAATATAATTGTCCTATGAGGGGGAAGAAGGTTGCTGCAGCACAAGGATCAGACGAGTCCGAAGGGGAATGTGACGATCCTCAAATGGGATCCTTGCAACTACTCAACGCTCTCAAGGCGAATGTCGAACCAACCAAGGGTCCAAGACGGGGGTCTATGTTCGTGGATGCCTTGTTTGGGGAAAAGAAAGTGAAGGCACTTGTTGATACGGGGGAAACTCACAACTACATGCGGGAGGAAGTTGCGAGGGCTTTGAAGTTGCCCGTATCACCAAG
>JAYMSP010002430.1:0-24339 GCA_036897095.1 Plantago elongata
CATGTTTATATGAGTTTTACGTCATTTCTCATGTTACACTCACAAGACATGCACGATTACTACAAGAATTTCAATATCCCTTACTGATGTGAACCGCACATAAGAAAAATATTTTTGTGAAAACGTTATATCACTTACAGTCGATTGCTTATGCTCATTAAAGTTATGTGTTCGAAATTCTACATGTTATTATCCTCGTACATATTCACTTCAAGACTTTAGCTATTCACATCAAGACTTTAGTAACCTACCAAATCACTCCCAAAAAAGACTACCAAACACGAAACTCGAACAACAAGAGGGCATCCGAACATACATAACCAATCCAGCCCCACTGAGGGCAATGCAAATCACAATGAGCTAACATAAACAACATGAAGTGCAAAATAATCCAACCCGACATAAAAGGCGATGAAAGCAAAGTCATAGTGGCTAAAATTCGAAAAGCTTACAAGTTCCAAAAGTTTCACCATCTAACAAGAACATCACTAAGTATACCAACTCCACCTACTCCCCCCTCGGTCGACTACCAGGGTGAGCAGAAACTGGAACACGCGCCTCGGCCAGATACGACTCACACCTCTTGGCTCGCTTCACAAAGTAATCCCTCTGTTCCCCCCTTAAAACTTTCATACATAACGCGTGCTCATTCAAGATCAAGTTGTACCTCGCAGTCTGCCTAGCAATGGCAAGCTCCTCTCTAGTGGCTTGCAACCCCACCTTCAACTTGTCATTATCACTAGTAACCGAAGCCAACTTCCCCTCAAGCTCAGCAACTCTAGCCGCTTCACGCTCAACATTGGCCATACCCTTCTGATACTTGGTCAACCTCTCCTTGGACACCAATGCGTCGCTCTCGAGATGCTTGTTATCCATCTTGAGCACCTAGACAAAATGCTTAGCTTTTTGACACTCTTCTCTGATAGAAGCCGAATCCGCCTCCAACAACTGCATGGCCCTACCCATGTACACCGCAGCACTCAAGGCCTATCAAAAAAATATCAAGAGTCACGACCCAATACAAACATGCAAATAATGCCGAAAGAAAAATGCTAAGCAATCATGAAATCTACCTTGGCAGTCTGACATACCACGCGCTCCATCAAAGGAGCCACTCCATCCTTCACCAGCGGATCGAGATATTCAAGTGATAACATCCTCCCAGAACTCAAAGATAACTCTCCTAACTCATAAGAAATCTCAGTTTCATCACACCTGATCTTCATGACTGGCGGGGAGTCAGCATTCGCTTCACCACTCGCCACCGTCAAGGGTGAACCCGCATCTTGTCCCAACGAGGAGGGAACATAATCAGCTCTAGTGGGACTCAACGATGCCCCAACTGGACTATATGGTAGAACACCAAGCAAAGCATTCGTACTCAGAAGGCCATCCTCCATGGCACACGATCCAAAGTCAGGCATGCCAGGAAAGACACCAAGTAAGTCGTCAGTCAGACTACTTGAGAGCCCACACGACTTGAAGTCGGGCATGCCTAGTAAGTCATTTGTCAAGCCACTTGAAAATTCAACCTTCACATCAGTTGACGGGATGCCAGACGGATCAATAGGAGCATCGCTTTTTGCACCTGGAACCTCAAGCCTTGACTTCTTACCACAAGGCCCCAGTGTGTCATCCTCTTTCTCAACCGGAGTCACGGTCGACTTCACCACTTTTGCCGACCCCATTACTCTAGCAGCGTACTCGCCCTCGTTACCTGTCAGTGCATGAAAGAAAAGAAAGAAGACATCAGAACTGGTTATCCGAAACACTCCATAATAATGCTAACAATTTCGGGACCTAGTTACCTCCAGATGACTGAATAACGGCACGCCACATACTGCATGCCTTCAGCGTGCATGGGTTCAGGAGATGATCGATCGACCTGGTCGTGTTAGACGCACTTCTTATAGCCTTGATCACTGCGTCTCCTTCATCCAGCATACCCCTCCTCGCAGGTATGCCTGAGAAACAAAAAGTTTAGAACATAACTCAAATATGAAAAATGCAAGGGATGGAGCAATCACACTAAAAAGCAGAAAATTTGAGCTCACCAAAGGGTCTCCACGATGTTGGAACCCTCGCTAAGTCTGCCGGCTCAAACATGTGCTCGCTACTAACCATAAAATACTTCTCCTTCCAAGATGACCTATCAGACGCATTGCCACCCGAAACAGGGCCCTCGACACCTACCCTCGAGTTAAATTGAACCCGTCCTTTGTCTGGCAAGACTTCCTTCAGTGTATAAAAGTGACAGAAAGTGTCGACGGACACCTGAAAACCTAGAGCCTCACTTAGTACATGCATCCCAAGAATGATCCTCCAAGCATTAGGCATCAGCTGACCAAGTGCAACCTGGAGATAACTTAGCACATCAGCCACAAACTTGGGGAGTGGAAGCCTGAGCCCTATTTTGAAAGAAACTTCGTACAGGCAGACCATCCTGGGAACTTCCCAGTCTGCCCTTTCTTCTGCCAAGGGAGGTCGAGATCCGGTGCCTGCGGGAATCCCGTAATGATCCCTCATGTAGGCCAAGTTCGCTTCGCTAACAAGCGATGCCACATCACCAGCTAAGATGAAGGAAGGCTAACCTACGATAAACAACGATCCATTAGGCGGACCTTGGCTATCCACCCTAGTCGACCGAGAGTACACGACAATCTTACTTGGACGCCCTTCCATGATTCGCCTATGTGTAAGTTAGGCAAGAAGAAGTTTCATAAAAAAATCCATAAAAAACGTCTACTCGGTCTGACATCATAAATACGGGCTAACAAACACGACATACTTCAATACACTTCGAATTGAAACGAATCTCTAGCAAGATATCCATCGCCAACCGAATTCGATCCAACATCATCAATATTCATGCCAAACAAGTTGTCCTATCTAGTTCCACAATAAAAAATTAACATGTCCATTTGCAAATAGAAAGCACTACAGTACGAGCATTACCAAAAGCAAGGCTACAAAATTCAATAAGTTTGTTTCCAAAAGTTTATATATATCCAATCAATATCACCAAACACCGGTTGATACAAAAAGATTAGCATGTGTGTGTCCACTCGACACTACATGTCGAAAGAGCCTATACAATGCTCGAAAAGAGCAAAAATGACTTACGATGTGCCTAAGTCTACTATGCTCCAAGAAAGCTAATATCACCACTCCTCCACTAACGAAGCAAAATCGAAGTCAAAACTCTCCAAAGCATCTACATAATCAAAGTAATTGAGTTATACGAAAAAGAAATAATCAAAAGAAAACCAATCGAATTTTGAGAAACAAATCCAAACATAGGCGCAAAATCTTCCATAAAGCAGTCACTCAAGGGTCGAGTACATCATACATCAGACCCCCAATTCACATAGAAATACGCAAAAAATGGTAACAACACTTGTCGAGAACCAAAATCTAAGTGTGTTGTTCCATCGCCATTTATATGAATGCAAACAAAGCCCGAAATTCTCTTAAGCAAAAAAACAAGTCGGACTTATTCTAGCATTCTCACACAATACTGCAAACAACGGCTTTGTTCCAACTTTTGAATTTCTCAGATGTAACTTACACAATGTACAACAGTCTCAAAAATAGATGAACATGTGAAACAGGTCCAAGCAAATCTCAAGAAACTAGTCATAAGAAGACTCAACAATTCCCGAAAAATAAGGAAATAACATACTACAATTCAATCCAAAAACTTCTACATAGCGACAAATGTGTATATCATTCTGCAAAAGCTCGTACAACACAAAAACATGTACCAAGCTGAAGAGAAAATGGATGAACAAACAAAACAAAGAAGAAGAAAGTCGAATGGAATAAGGCAGACGAGCAAAACCAAGCAAATCTCACCGGAAACAGCCCAACTCGTTAGAAAAAATCACAGACTCACCTTTCCACTCTCCCTGCACGAACAAGGCTCCGCCTAGCTTCGTCAAGCTCACGGTTCTCACCGGAGAATTAAATTCCGCACACAGATTCCTAGAAATCGGAATCCGCACGACTCGCTCTTCCTCGCCACCCAACTGCGCGATTGCAGTTCAACCAGAAAATCTCAACTCTGGCTCCCCTTCAACTCACCGAAATTCTCAAAGTCCAACCTCCCTCTCTGCCTCGTCTACGGTGGCGACCTCTACTCACCGTTTGCAACTCCGGTGGCCGGGAACACCGAACCAAGCCACCGGCCAGAAAATTCCCAACTCAGGTCGCGCGAATCTCCCCGTCCGCTCCGCCTGCTCTCCCTCTCACCGTCGTCGACCGCGATTGCAATGGGAGCCCACCGGAAAAGCTCAATTTTCGGCCCCCTCTCTCTCTCCGGCCGCTGCAAAAGAAAATGTCAACCCGGAAGCCAAAACTCCGGCTTGATCTCGGCTTGGATTTATTTGGTACATGTATCATACTCTAAAGTTTTGACCCAATTTAAATACAAATAAAATATTACAATCCAAAATCTTGTCTCCACTCTCGAATTCGGGCAAGGCAACGAGTTTCGGGCAAGGCAACCCCCATTTTCGGGCAAGGCAACACCTTTTGGGCAAGGCAACCCTCATTTTCGGGCAAGGCAACCCCCATTTTCGGGCAAGGCAACACATTCCGTCAAGCCATCCTATGCATGTCAACAAGTCACCTTCTTGCTTGATAAATTCAAAATTGCTTGCCTGCAAGTGTATGTCAACAAGTTTCTACCTTGATTGACATACCAAAAATTGCTTGTCCGCAATCGTATGTCAACCTTGTTTGACACACCAAAAATTACTTGCCTACGATTGTGTGTCAACAAGCTCCCATCTTTCTTGACACACAAAAAATTACTTGCCTACGATTGTGTGTCAACAAGTTTCCACTTTGCTTGACACACCAAAATTGCTTGCCCGCAAGCGTATGTCAACCTTACTTGACATACGAAAAATTGGTTATCCGCAAGTGTATGTCAACCTTGCTTGATGTACCAAAAATTGATTGCCCGCAAGTGTGTGTTGACCTTGCTTGGCATACAAAAAATTGCTCGCCCACCTTGCTTGACATGTCAAAAATTGATTGTCCGCAAGCGTATGTCGACCTTGCTTTACATACCAAAAATTGTTTGCCTACAATTGTATGTCAACAAGTCTCCACCTTGCTAGACATACCAAAATTGCTTGCCCGCAAGCGTATGTCAACCTTGCTTGACATATCAAAAATTGTTTACCTGCAAGCATATGTCGACCTTGCTTGACATACCAAAAATTGCATGTTTGCGAGTGTATGTCAACCTCGCTTAACATGCTAAAAATTGCTTCCCTACAAATTGTATGCTAACAAGTTCCCGTCTTGCTTGACAGACGAAAATTGTCGACCTACAAATTTTTCCGTCAGTAAGTTTTCATCTTGCTTGGCGGACCAGAGTTGTCAATCTTAAAATTGTCCCTCAAAAAATGTTCATCTCGCTAGATCGAAACATCCATCATGAAAATTTCCGTCTCCGAACATCCGCTACACTAGTACATCCTTAGAATAATTGACACTCTAAAAGGAGCATAACGGTGTAAACTTACGATTCAATTGTGCATCGCTTTGTTGGACATAGAACTTCTACTCTTCGGCTCGAGGCACTCGACTCGAAGAGTGGGGGATAAACTGTAATGGCCAAAATTCGCTCTTCCAGCAAGACTAGCAAATTGGTCCATCAAAGCCACGACCCAATTCACGGTCTTTAAATGAGTCCATCTCAACCTCACACACGGGTTGGGCTCCAAGAGGCCGCCCAACCAAGCCACCTAGTGGACCCGTCACACAACTAAAAGGCTTGCATACTGACTAACTCATTTGGCCTCCCTACTTCCTGGCGGACATATATGCTAGCCAACACACTTGGTGAGTCTGACAGACATGCGAGCCAACCTTACTTGACTGACTCGCCCAGTCTGCCAGAAATGAATTCAACCGACTTGAAACTCGTCCAACCCAATTCGCAAGGCCAATCATGTTAGCCTAACGGATTGACCGACCCACGTTGCTTGACTAACTCAGTCAGTCAGTAAGCAACCGACTAGACTGAGTCAGCCCACGAAGCCACTCCGGATCCAAAAGATAGGAAAAGTGGGTACAGACTGTAACCGTTGGATAGTCTATACAGGAAGGCAGGCGGAAGGAGGAAGGGACATCTGATTCGGACTACGAAAAACCCTAGCGATCAATCGAACTCCTCTCATTCAACCCTCATCACTCTATCAATCAGTCAGACGATCAAGCTCTCAGGCTGTCAGTCAGACGAACAAGCTCTCAGTCTGTCAGTTAGACGATCAAGCTCTCAAGTTGTCAGTCAGACAAGCTTCACCTTCCGCCATCCTAACTTCGCTTATCGACGATCACTAGTTAGCTTCCCTTTACACGGTCAACTAGCACATTGTCTGTAACCATTCAATTCTTGCCGAACCGTCAACATGATAAATCGACCTCCATCATCTCCATCTCTCTCATTGTCGCTTTATTATTCTTTGTTTCATTACCGACTTGAGCGTCGGAGTCCCTACGGTCGGCACCCCACCGGTTTCACCTTGGTATCTTACGTCTCTAGGTTTGTTGCTTGTTGCCTTGCAGGTCGCCGGTACCCCCCAATTCATCAACCTAAATTCGATTGTAGATTCTGAGCGTCTACAATCATGAAGATTGTGTCTCATTTTCTTTCACCATCCAATGACACATATGGTTGAAAGCAAAGCAAGTTTGTGTTTTGGCATAGTTTCAGTGATGGTTCCGTGTGAGCTAGTTGTTTGCTTGTATCTTGTAGTGTTGTTAGATTTTTGGTATTTCCTTTCATTTTGCTAGTTGTTTGTATCCACGGATTCTTATTTGTTGTCGTGTTATCTTTTCTTTATTAATATTTATTAAGTTTCGGCTCTTAAAAAATAAGGGCAGGTACTGTAATTATTTTAAAAGTTACATTCTTATCTTTGTTTCTTTTTTTGCATTAGATTTACATGGCCAGACAATTTTAGTAGGCACTCTCCTATTAGCGGAATTCATATAATAGGTTGGTCGGAGGTCGTTATAAGTGAAAAATAAAAATAAATAATAAAATTTAGAGAATTTAGTAAAATGTGTCTCTAATAAATGTATATCAGAGTCAAAGCTTTAAGTTGAGTAAAATTTTAAGGAAATTTTAGGTGATTTTAAGCTAGTTTTATGAAGTAAAGCCTTCACCAAACATTATGACTAAATATTTATCAATTCGAATTGTTATTTTTATACACCCAATAAATTACATTCCAATCAGTGTATTGAAACGTAAGTGTTTAAATTGTTTGTACTACTAATTGGAATATTTATCCTTGCTGACAATAATCAGTCACTTTTTCCCGCAAACCCCGAATTGTATCTCTGCTTCACTCCCAATTTGTTGAATCCCTAATTTCCATCAGATGCTCTTCAAATCGAAGCTTCAGCTCTGATATTTGCGTTCCTCTGCCCAGTCTCAGGTTAAGTAACTGAAAATTCATCTACATATTTCATTTATGTGCTACGTTTAACTTCCATTTTATCGTCGAAAGATGCTGTCAAAATTAGGGTTCATTTTGGGATATTTTAGGCTTTGGGTGAATTCTCCAACCGTTTCGTTACCTTATACATGTGAGAATAATGCTATGTTTTCTTAACTTAAAACTCATTCAATTCCGTTCCATTCAGTTAAGCATAGTTATATTTTATAAATTTATGTTGAAGAGAACGGAGCCTAATTTAGGCAAACTTCATTCGATATGTTTATTATGTATCTTCTGTTATTTTACTCAACAATAAATATTGTTGTAGATTTGTTAACCTTGTATGTTAATGTATTTATGTGTCTCATTCTTCATGTTAGTTATCGTATTTGTTAGTCTTGTATCTTCATGAGCTCTGGATTAGGAGTGAGTAACCGGCTTAGTTTCTATTATGCTCATTACTTTTGGATTTTCTGATATTATATTTACAGTGTATAGGAAGCATGTCGAGACCGCTGCTGCTTGTGTTTGTATTGCTGGTCCTGATCATGACTTCGCAGTTTGAGTGGAGGCAACCGTTTTTGAGTGATACAGAAAATAATTCAAGCGAGTCTGATAAGCAGAAGCAAGTTTCGAATGGAGAAGATGGTGTCAAAGAGAAGGTACCGAAAGCTCATTTTTATCTTTCAATGGTAAACTAGCAATCTGCTATTTATTACCTTGTCTAGACTCTAGATGTCACAGTTTGGGAAAATTATAATAGAAATGACTTGCGTCGATCTCTAGATTTATGTCTTGCATTATATAGTACTTCAATCACTTCTCTCGGTCATACAACTTTTTCTAGACATCAATCTTTTAATCTTTCTCCTGATAACGAAGTAGCATATGCTATAACTCTTCTAGCTTGGAAGGAGTAAGTACGAAACCCTGGTGCTTGGGTATGTGTGTGTGCGTGTATAGGCACGCCATTTGTTATCTTCTTTTTCAAATATGATACACATCGCTTGTTTTCGTGTGAGTTGCAAATGTAACAATCCCATGAATTGATTTCTTCTAGATGAGAGACCCTTATGATTAAATTTTAGAGCTAGCTATCAAGGACAATTCTCAAATGATGCAGTTGTACTGAATTTCATCTGAATTGTCTTCTTCTGCTTCAATTATTCTTAGAAGACTATTCTAGGATAGGCCGCAGGGAGCATTTTTGTTGGTACTGAACTTAGAGCTTTTCTAACCAATTAGTGGATACCTAAACCAGACCTTGTCGCGCCACACGACTTGACATAGCATTCATATTATGAATGGATATATAGAAGAGTTCCTACCTACAATGAGGATTACATATTACACATTGAGCAAGGTTTAGGGATTAATTGGTTACAATGCACCTCCAAGTGCAACTGCATTTTTTAAATACACACTTGAAGCCCAAGTACATTTCTGTGTATTTTGAGATGTATTTAATGTGAACAATGACTGGTAGCTTGTTTTTCACGTTTTTGATTCGTAATTTAAAACATGCATATACCGTTGGTAACTTAAATTACAGTGCATTTCAATGAAGTGGAAGTAATTTTTGTAAAATGATTACTTTGCCCTACCAAATCGATATGTTTTGTGTAAAATGATTACTTTGCCCTGCCATGTTGATGTTGTAACACATGGTTAGAGTGACCGGATTTTATGATTTGCATTTGTAATATTTTGTTTTCATCGTGTTTATGTTGTTTTGGACAATACCATCATCTCAATGTATATTGATCATTATTAAACAATTCAATATTGAACTAAGTAAACATTGTATTAAACTTAAATGCTGGATTATATGATTAAGAGGGGTATCACAAACTTATGACTTTCACCATTTTATTTGTACCATATTTCAAGGATAAACTTATTAGTTATTAAACATTATACGGGTGGAAAAAGTCGGTAGATGTTAATAAGTCATGCATCGTGAAACTTCAGCAACAAAGAGCCATGCATATTATCCTTAATGCATTTGTCTCTCTAAACGAATATGCTCAGAGAACATAGAATCCTTGAAAGAATGACAAATATGCCAACAGTACCACTGATGCAGGATGTCCTTTTTAGCACTTGGTGCGGCATCACTTCACATATTGCAACCTGGACAATAATGCGCCAGGAATCAATTATAAGAAAACATATGATGACCAGAGCTGTATTGAAATCTCTGTGGCAATTGAGTGGAAAAAAAGCACTCTAGACTACTTTAAGCGAATATTTGCAAATGCTTGAATAAATTACATTTGTGGTTTTGAATTAGAAGTAGAGTTTCAATTCCCAACTTCCACTGCAACTTCTTTAGGAAAAGCAGGTAACTGCTAAAGCAGATAAGCAACTGTCACAAATACTCAATGACTGCTTCTAGCTGGTTTAAGTAGAGTACTTCTTTTTCAATAAAGAAACAGTTGTTTTGATTGATTTTCGCAAATAGTCTTAAACTGTTTTCACTAAAAAAACATCAAACTCTAGTTACTTTTGCTTTACATCAATTCTGTTCAACTTTTAGGTAGAAGCAAGGAAAATTAAGTAAAAGCACTTGGATACACTTCCTAGACCTAGTCTCCTTCATTGTTTAAAAAATAAATTAACTCCTGAGATTATCTTTTTCTTTTTTTTGAGCAAAGTGAAATGTGTGAACCATAGGAGCAAAAAACTATCTTTCTGAATCCTTGTCTAAAAACCTGAAGGTTGAGCCTCTACATATGATATAAAAACAACTAAATTTACCAGCGGACCTATTATTGAAAACGTTTATCACCATAGAAAAACAAAAGCTGAAAAACGAAAAGCAAACTAAAACAAGAAACGGAAATTTTAATGTAGAAGGGAAAAAATAAAAAAAGCAGTAGAAATAGGAGGACCTCAAGGCTCAAACATGCTGTGGGGGAAAAACCAAAATGCAGATAATCAAACAACAAGTAAAAGTTCAGAATACAAAGAGCTAGGTTCAATCGTAAATTAAACATGCATCTTTCGGGAAATAAAAACCTACCTCTTAATAGCCATATCAAGAAGAGTTCTTAAAACATGCAGGAATAGGAAAACGGCACCTGCTGGAAGATCAGGGTATGAGCTATCTACTGAATTAGGGTTCTCCACCGCCCCAGGTTCAGGTTATAAATGCATAATAACAAATCAATCTTCAGCATATCAAACACCTTGATTCTTGGGCTGTAAATCAACAAACTTACCTTGTAGGATCTTGATATTTATAGTTGTATATTCACTAGTTAATTCTTTCCATGCATATACGCAAGTATAGGATTTATTGGAGAAAATGATTCTCTTAGGCTCTGTTTAGCAAAACTATCTGAAAAGCTAGCTGGTAGCTGAAAGTCTAGTTGATAGCTGGTCAAGTAGCATTTTTTTATCAACAAGCTAACTTGGGTAGCTTCTCAAATCAGCTAGCTTGTTTGAGAAGTTGTGCGTTTAGGTAACGAGCTTTTTAAAAGCTAATTGAAAAGCTAGTGGTAAACAGGCCTTAGGCAATCTATGCATTATCCTTCAGCAAACAATACACAATCTTGTCTTCCTAAAATCATGGTTCAGAATTTAGCTAAACATTGTATCAGAGCTATACCTTCCAATTCTTAGCCTTAGCTCCTAGTTCTTGGTTGTGGTTTCCAGAACCAGGAATTCCAAATTTTGAGGGATTCTGCAGAATTCGGACGAGGTTGTCAGTCTGTTTATGCTCTATTCTAATTCTAGGCAAACAAATTCTTTTTCCGTTACTGGGTGACACATGGAAAGTATGAAATAAATATTGTGTCAAGTTCAATGGGAAGAATTATAATGTGGGCATTTCAATTTGAAACCTTTGTCAAAGGAAATAATTTGTGGAATTTTGTGGAGGATTTCAAGGATCCTTCAACGACAGAGGTTGTTGGTGCAGACGATGCAATTGAGGGTTGAAGATACTCAATTATAGGCGCAGTGCAGATAATCTATGCAGCTTCAACATCTTTGGGTCAACAGAATTTAGAACTTAGATTATTACTTCTGTTGAACCCCACATCATAATTAACCTACGACCCCATCGTATGGCCAAGGACGTGGAATTATTTGTGTCGTATCTGTTATGAAGATCATCCTGCCGGTCAATTCCATCTTTAGTTAGATATTTTGGAATTCGGACTACCAACATGGATCCATATTGATCCAAGAATTCTATTCTGAGTTTTCAATCTATGGTCTGAATACATGGACCTCTCCAACAAATTTTAGCCACCCGTCAACCCAGTCAATTCCTTATGAAACTTCGTCCTGAATTTTTAAGCCATTCAATCTTCTTTAATGAACATTAACCCTATTACCCGCTTTGGATGTATGCTTTGGGTTTGGGGAGCTTATACCATATTTAAATTTCTATATACTATAATATACTCCTTCGTTTCAAAACATTTGTTAGATTTTGACTTTTTTCATTTGATCAGTTTCAACTTTAACAATGAATTTATTATAAACTAACATTACTTCCTAATTTTTCATTATGTAATTTGTAAAACATTTTAACATTATAGGCTCAATGATATTGAACCGGTCCCTGACCCAACCTTTTTTTAGGGGTGGCTGGCTGAACCTCTAAAACATAGCCCATTCCTTCAGCAAACAGTAAGTTAGCCTGTCTTCTAAAATCATGGTTCAGTATTTAGCAATACTGGTTGCCCCTGGTTCAGGGCACAGTGTGAGGAACAAGATATTTCCAATGCTAAACTAAACCGGATCTCTCCTCCCATGAACCATGATGGAAAAACTAACTATTCGAACAAGTATAAACTGTTAGTGCATATCTGCATAAAATCAATCCTTCCTAGCATGTATAGTTTTAATTTAACAATCGAGTGGGATCTCAAGCTCATAACATATATTGCACGTAACTTTCCTGCAATATCCATAATTCATATTGCGAATCAATTATTAACCAATTATCTAGGGTAACACAATCACATTATCAGACTCATATCCAGCAAGCACTAAACCACTACTTTTTAAACTCAAAAACCAAAACTCTGTAAACAAAAGGAAAGGAGCTACAAAGCTAACCTCAATCATCACACTCCACCTCCTGTTCCTCAAACACACCCTCATCTTGTTCTTCACCATTATCAGCCCCACACTGCTCATTCAGAAATTTGATAGCTTCTATAGTCACTACCAGCTTCTCTGAATCCAAAAGTAACATGCTGATTTAAGTTCGCGACCTTCCCAACATGCTTGTTGACTTAATTGATTTAAGCTTTCTCTTTCTTGTTGATCTAGTCGACCAGTCCTTTGGCTTGGGCTGAAATACACATCTCCACCGGGCCAGTGGCATTCTCTGCGAGCCAGGACAAGCACATACCAGTGACGAACATGGTTTCCAACCGTTGAAGTTTTGATTGAGAATGGTTTAGCCAACGGTCTAGCCACAGTTTTCGGCCTTCTGGAAAGAAGTGGTGTATTGCTAAGATTTATGCATGGACACGGTTATAGAAGTAATCATATGTACAACTGAGGGAATATATGTCAATGTACATGAGGCTTCAAATGCAACCTTAGATGCAAAATGAAATCCGTACCCCCTTGGCCGTCAGTCTTCCAATTAAGAACAGTCTAACCACTGTTATCGTTCTTCAAATAAAAAAAATTGAAGTATATATATGGCTTCACATTTTGGGGGGTATTTATCAAGGTTTGTACATAGACAGGGTCATATAAGTAATCTTAGGTATAAAACTGAGTGCATATATGTCAATGTATATGAGGCTCCAAATGTACCCTCCAGATGCGATAAAATGAAATCTCTGCCTCGGTCCCCACTGTTGCAATTTGAGTGTACCACCTACCTGTTACATTCTGAAATACAGCCCTGGAAAACGAACTCTTTGCAAGACCCTTGTGTAACTCTGCTTTGCCTACGAAGCATCATATTTCATGATTAAATTGCTACTGAATGCACCAAACCATTACAGTTTTTTCGATATGATAGTCGCAACTCACTAGAACTGTTTATGTATAATTTTTGAAAAGAAATTGTTGCTTGGTATGTCTTTCAAAGTCCATATATTACGACGACCCGTGGCATTTGTTTGCTGATTCCAAACATTACCAGCATGTTCTTCAGATTTAAGTGATTTAACCTTGATTTGCAGATTATTTTGTCTCAAGAGAAGAACATCCAGAGACTAAATGAGCTTGTTCGGAGTCTGAGAGAAGAGGTTCAACAGTGTCAGAGTAATAATGAAACATCTAATCAAACCCTCAGCTTATTGACACAAAACATTATTGCACTTGAGCAGCAGCAGATCCTGGAGGATTGAACTCAAATAGAAGCCACTGTACCTCTTGTGGTTTGTCCTGTAATTTTAGTTTATCATACTTTTGAAGTAGATTTGTTCCAGTTTTTTTCCCAGTTATAAATTCTTGAAGCCTTTTTTGTTCATCATGTAGAAATGTTAATGCAATTTAAACGGGTGTGATGTTCTAAAAGTCCCAAACGAGTTCAGATAAAAGATTAGTTAGACTATATAAAAGCTGTCTTTTGCAAAAAAGTAACTTGCACTTCTAATTTCTTATTTGGATTTCGGAGAATGTGTTTAACTGTCTAATTTTCAAATTTTATATATTACATATAGATTCACCCTATAAACAGCAGGCCGAGAGGCTGCCGCTGCTTTGCTAGCTTTCTTAGTACCTTTCGGTTTTGGGTTATTACTCTATCAATAGAGCTTGACATATGGGAGAATTATCAATCCTCTGATATGGTATGAAAGTCAATTAAATAGGAACATAAAGACAACTACATGCTGTAGCAGCACAGGCAGATGAAAATTTATGGTTGCTGTATCTTCCCTTTGAGCTCCCCACCCCACCCCACCCCAACTTTAAAGACAGTGAATATTTGATTGTGGAGGTCACATAAGTGGTGTAAGCTAGGGAAAATCTACAAGTGTTAATGCATGCAGACCATTAATGAACCTCATCCATCAAACAACTTATTCTATAATCTGATGATAACTATCAATGTGTTGTTTTAACTGAACTCACCTGTAGACTGTTTGAAAAACCTCACGTGCAAACTGTTCGAAACAGATTGTTTTGAATTGCTCTTAGATTGAACACAATCAGTTCTGTAAGCTCCTGGTATCAAAATTGACTTATGAATTGTGATTGTTTACGATTCATATGTATTTATTTATGTTTTTTTTTCTTCTTATATCCGTTTATCCATTCGGTCGAAAGGAGTTGTTTTTCGGATATTTATTGAAAAAGTAAACTTCATTTTCAGCAGCAGGTTGTTAAGGTGATGGTGATTTGAGGAATAGACAGACAGTGCACAATCAAGAGAAGGTTCTGTTTCTAATTGATGCATTGATAAGGTTGGTTGAAGCAGAGACCCGCAGAGTTAAGCAGGTGCCTGCCTGCCTTCATTGATTCAAGAATAGGACTATTTATAACTGCTCAAGGTAAATAAATGGCTTGCCAACATCTAGTTACCTGCTATACTATACATGTAGTTGGATAAAAGAGGTGGTGTTATTATAAAATAGCTGGGTGTATTAATACATCTTTCTTTCATCTAACTTGGTACTTGCCAATTCACAGAGAAAACGAAATCTCTCATCTAATTTGTAGATGATGATATGATACCTTTCGGCTTTGTGATTAATGCATGCACTGAACTACAATTACTACTTGATGCTTTATTTCGTTTTTGTACTACTCTATGTATTGTCTTGTCAACCAGAACTTGTTACCCGCCCTGTATACCCGTGCTGCTATTCTTTTTAAGAATCAGATTATTTGATCTGTAGACTGTAATCCTCTCAAAGTTGGTTGGTTTATAACTTTATATGTTGAGATTAGGATAATTGTTCAACTCTTTTAATCCGAATAAGTCTTTGTTCTCTTCGTCTGAACATAAGTGATCTGGACTGACCTGAACTAAACTGTAATTAATGAGTTTTCAGACAAGAGACAACATAGCCTAATTCGGGTAGTCTGATACTCCAACTGCATGCAGTGTCATATAACCTGGCTAGACTTCAATCTTCGGTGTTTGAAATAAAGCTCCGATCTTGAATGTGAAGTTGATAAAATGAAACAGAAACATGAATATATAAAAGTTTATCGGAAACAAATATATTCACAACCCAATACAATTAATATGCTTCGACTGGTTAATCAACACAATTGATATACTTTTGAGTATCGAGGGTTGGGAGTGTTGGTACATCGAGTTAGACAATGACTCGTTTGTTGATCGCACTAAACCAAAATCGCCTCAAATGCTGGTTGAACACAATGGTAGGTACGTACTATGTTCGATCAGTTCATTCCTGACATAATTGAAGCTACCAAATAATGAGTCCGATGGGTACACGACCCTAACATAGAGCAAGGAAATAGTGTTATTGGGTTGCAATTGCATAGATGAAAAGCAGGTTTGCGTATTATGGCAAATTAATGAGAGCGCGAGCTCTACTTTGAGTATAACATGGCACCTACTATTGAATTACATGTACAGTCTTTTTCCGGTTCAAACATTAACACTCAATTACTACCTACCTATCTATCTACGTACTTATTCGGCTTAACTATTCAATGCACACACACATTAGTGTCTTCAAATGATGATTAAGTACTGCTTAAGTATGTCTTAATTTGGTGATTGGATGTTATATATGGTCTCCTCATTCTCTAACTGTATATCCTTAGGAAACGTGCATTGAAGAGATAAGGTCAACAAATTATTTGCCAACTTACTTTCGTTGAAGAATTCTGTTTCAAGGAACTTTAAACTAAAGCAAAATTATTAAGTTCTACTACAACATTAATTAATGAATTGGAAATAAGCAATAATTTGGCCATAATAAAAGCATTGTGAGAAATACTCATCTTCTTGCCCCTTTTTACTAATCCCTCCTTTTCAACAGCTTCGGCAGGGAGGATACGAGCAGTCGAGGGAGGGGCGACCGCCTGCCTGCTCAAACTCCAAGAAGAACGGAGCATATGATTTTCTGATTCGTACATGCGGATTGTTAATTGACTAAGTTTATGAATTGTTCGGGTCGATGCATCTATGTACACTAATGATAAATTTAGTGCAATACTTAGTCCAGTATCTGCCACAATAATTTTGGTCCTGAGGTACCGTGATTTGCACAAGAGGCCCCCAAAGTTACTTAAATTGGGTATACAATTAGTCAATTGTAAAGTTATATATTTTGATGCAATGCATAGTATTGTAAAACATGAACTAGTGGTATATACGTGCAGAACCCGTTCATGAGTGGGGAATATTCAAGATTTGATAGCAAAAGTCAACACTTTGGACCAGTTTTAAATTGAGGCCGACACACCTAGCGGATCCAAATTCAAAATACTCCCCATCAACTATTCACTTCAAACAACACGATTTAAACATTTTGTTCTTAAACTGGCCCATGGTATAATGTTCAATGCCTGGATACGTACACGTTATATATTGTAAATAATTATGCTATCGTATTTCCATTAAATGTGCTATGCTTTTTCTTCTCCACATAATCACTCGATTACGGTACTTCATTGATATATAGTCAAGTCAATTCCAATTTAATAAATTACGCCCTGATTTGGTTTTAGATTATGATCTTGTCTTCAGTGACATCATATCTAGTGTAGGCTCAACTGCTACAGTGAAAATGTGAGACCAAGGATTATGAAATTACGGTTGAGTTTTCCCGTCGATTCAATTCGATTCGATCCGATCATGCACAAGAATACAATGACAGGTATTTACACTGGAGTCCTACAAGGTGGTTTTGCTTTAATATTCAATCTAATGGCAGTTCAGCTTTCAATGGCAACTTTAATTGCTAGCTTGTTGCATAAAATAAGTTAACCACCATTTTCAGCAATGAATGCCAATTCTTTTGTTGTTTGGTTTGGGGTATATAGTATATCTTACAAATTAATTAATACAGTAGTTACTAGTAACTCTTTGATTCTGCAGCAAACTTCTTGTGAATCCACTTCGATAACTAATAAATTTCACTCTCTGCCCCCTTAAATATTTAAAACTCATCTTCTACCACACCCCTCATACATTTATTACACATTAATACATTTTCCTAATTTTTTCCCTCCTATCTCCATCAAACCTATCTTACTTACATTCTATTTCTGTTCATGACTCCAGTTGTATCCATATTTAATTTCTCCATATCCAAGAATTCACTCCTTTAATGCCTCCCATATTCTCCTCCTATATATTGCCCTTCTAAATCTCCAAATACAAACATCTCAAATTCAAAATCTCCTACTTTAAAACTCCATTCAAACTCCTCCTAGAGCATCCAAAGGTAATACTATCTACTAGCCTTTTCTTTTAGAATTCGATATTACATCGCATGTAGTTATTCGTATTATCGTTTATAATTCAATATGGTGTATATATATATATTTATTTATTTATTTCATCAGGAGAAGATGAATTACGGAGCGGAGAGCCCAAAACTGGACCTCAAGCTGCACTTGTCACCACCAAGGGAACATAGAGTATCAACCCGTGAGTCGATATCTTCAACTGAGATATCACCACGAAGCTCGTGCATCACCGGAGAAGTCAGCCCGGATATGACTTTGGGCTACTTGAGCAGCCCGGAGACGAGCTCGATGATACTCGTGGGCTGCCCAAGGTGCCTCATGTATGTGATGCTCTCCGAAGAAGATCCAAAATGTCCAAAATGCAAGAGCACTGTGCTACTGGACTTTTTGCGCGATGAGGGAAATCGGAGGATGAAGAAGTGAATCGGACAATATCATATCAATGATTACGAAATGGGAAATGAGAAGAAACATGAAGATGTGCTAGGGTTTTAGTAGAGCTTTTTGAGGTGTTTTACTTAATTTGTTGGGTGGTTTTGAGAATCAAGCTAGTTTGAGATGTTGCATGTTCTTTTATTTTATTTTTCCTTAACTAGTGTTGTATTAGCAAGAATTATATATATATTTTATCTCTTATTTTTGAATTAGCAAATTACTTATATAATAAGATGATGGTTGTGGGAAATTAATAAAATTCTCCAAAATGAATCAGTTTGTGATACTAAATGCAAGAGATGATACAGTTGGAACAAACTTGTCTGCATTAAATAATTAAAAATAAAGAGATGGATTGGAATTAAAATCGATAGACGTATCATTATCATCATCACTATTCAAGTCATGAGCTATAGTAATAGTAAATTTGGTTAGTGGTGTTAGCGGTTATGGTGCATGGAAGCGATGCATCACATGCGCCATCAAACCTAAAAATAGCCATCATATCCAACCATTTTTATTTATTATCATTACGTCCATGCAATTAATTCTTCTCTTCCCATAAATAAATACATACATGTATCTCAATCTCCATTTCGAAATATGTTTCGTAGGGTCTGGATTCAAAATCTTTCCGACGAAAACTTTATGAACGATCTAGATTCATTTTTCATATTAATTTCATATTGATGAGTTTGAAATTATTCATTAGCTTCGGAGTATATATGTAGGAAATTTACCATGTCCATACAATCAATAAAAATTGTCATTTCCAAAAAAAAAAAGAGCAAAAGAAATTAGGTTTTTAGGTTTAATGGAATAAAAGAAATTTAGAATCCCTAAAAAAAGAATGAAAATTAGATGACATTAGTGCAGTATAATGAATGCAGTTTTAATGAGAAAGGGAAACTAGCCAGTAAAAGTGGACGGTGGTGATCAGATGGTTAGCTAACTTATTAATTAAACACAATGCAGTGTCCTGTATACGAATTGTTAATATTTACAGGGATGTGTTTGCAAATTAGTTGCCGGCCATTGATGTGTTGAACGAGCACAAATACGTCCCACTCGCAAGCATGCTTGCCTTCAGTGAGAATATTCAGATGAGCGTCGATTTTTATCTTATAATTTATATAATTAAAATATTATTATTATTATTCTTATTTTACAAGGATATTTATCATAATTTAATCATTTTTAAATAATTATATTTAAAATTAATATTGTTTATGTGTTTATAAATTTGTTACGAAATATTATATGGTGGGTATGCAATAATGTTATTTGATATCTTGAGAAAATTATATATTTTAAAAAAATAAAGGATGAAAAAATGAAGCTAAATGTTAAAAGACATAAATAGACTTAGATTAAAAAAGAAGTGAGGAAGCTAAGTGCCAAACCAATGACCCAAAGTTAAGCATGATCCTAAATAACCACTCAGCTACATCAAGTTGTTATATTTCTTGATAGGTGATATATAGTAATATACCTATGATTTTACTTATTTATTTTTATCTCACACTACCTATTCAGAGTCAGAGACAAATTGAGGTGGATCGAGCGACCTCCACGACTCACCCTCAATCCGCCACTACTTGCCTTTGTTAAGAATATGGCATGGTGATGAAATTATAGCAAATAGAAGATCGTGAAAGTTGATCTGTGTACTTTAAAGGAAGCGTAAAATATTGTGTAACACATAATAGACATTGTGGTAGCTTGGTTGGACCTAGCCTTTAAATAGTTGACATACAATGCGACTTTCTCTTTCAAAAATATATCATTACAATAAATACGAATTGATATCAATGATGATTACATTTATATACACAAATTGATGTCTAATTATCTTACATCTAATCCAACTAAGTAATTTATCTATTTGCAGTTCTAGCTATATACATATTTTAATACACCCAGCAGTCGAAGTGGGAGCTTTGCGAATGCCTCGACTGTCTTAAAAATCATCGAAGAGAATCTTCGGTAGGCCCTTTGTGAAGATATCCGCAATTTAATAACGAGACGGTACATGTAAGACTTGTATTTCTCCCTTTGCAACTTTTTCTCGGACAAAGTGAATATCCATCTCAATATGCTTAGTTCGCTAATACTGAACTGGATATCCTGATAAGTAAATCGCACACACATTATCACAATATACGAGTGTGGCTTTGTAAATCGGAAAGTGGAGTTCGAGTAGAAGGTTTCGAAGCCAACAAGACTAAGAAACCACATTAGCAACACCGCGGTATTCGGCTTCAGCACTAGACCGAAAGAGAGTAGGATGTTGTTTAGACGACCAAGAAATAAGATTGTCACCGAGAAAAACACAGTAGACAGACGTAGATATCCTAGTATCTGGACAACCACCCCAATCGGCGTCCATGTAGGAAGTCAAGCTGGTGACTGTAGACTTGTACATATATAGACCGAGATCCTTTGTACCTTGGAGACATCGTATGATACGCTTAAGGGCGGACATATGATCGACACGCGGATCGTGCATGTGAAGACAAACATGTTGAACAACATAATATATATCCGATCGAGTAAACGTAAAATACTGAAGTGCATCAACAAGTTGCCGATACTTGGTGGGATCCTCGAATGGAGCTCCAAACGAACCTATCTTCTGTTTGGTGTCGACCGGTGTCTGGGAAGGAGAGCAATTAGTCATGCCGGCTCGATCAATGATCTCCGTATATTGTTTCCGAGAGAGAAATAAATCGTTGGTGTTCTGAGTTACAACAATACCCAAGAAGTAACTAAGAGGACCAAGATCCTTCATGGCGAATTCGACACTCAATAATGCCATTATCGAGCCACAAAGAGTGTCGATGGAAGTAGTGAGGATGATATCGTCGACATAAAGAAGAATGTATACAATATCGGTGCTTCGTCGGTAGATAAATATGGAGTAATCGACGGTGTTGTGAATGAACCCAAGAGTAGCAATGTGATCGGCGAATCGATGGTACCAAGCCCTGGGTGCTTGTTTCAAACCATACAGAGATTTCTTCAGTAGCAGACATGATCAGGATAAGTCGAGTCCCTGAACCCTAAGGGTTGATGCATGTACACAGTTCCGGATAGATTTTCATGAAGGAAAGCGTTCTTGACATCAAGCTGGTGTATAGGCCACGAACGAGAAACAACAATACTTAGAACTGTACGAATAGAAGCGGGTTTTACAACCGGATTGAACATTTCATCGCAATCAATTCCCTTTTGTTGAGACCTGCATCACCTACAAGACGAGCCTTATACCTCTCAAAAGAACCGTCAGATTTCTTTTTATGACGAAAAATCCTCATAGATCGATCAATATTAGCATTAGACGGCCTAGGAACTAACTCCCAAGTCTTATTATCAATTAGAGCAGTATATTTATCTGAGCATGGTGTTTTTTCAATTTGGGTCATGTAAAGCGCTAACGGGGTTCTTTGGGAGAGGGGAAAGTTCATGAGATGAGGCAAAGTTTAGAAAACCGAGACCAATATTTGGGGTTAGGCTTGCGAGGTCTGCTCGAGGGGAAAAGAGGCATCGCGAGCGAAATGGGAGGTGGTGGCTACCGGGGGTGGCTCGAGGTAGATGTGGTCAAGTCGGGCTGCCGAGAGTTGGCAGAACCGGACAGTCGGCCTGCTGAAGCGGTCTGCCCAGTGGGGACAGAACCGTAGATAGAACAGGCCATTGGAGCGGTCTGTAGAGAGTTGACAGGACCGGAGCCGGGAGGGACGGATGGAGCGGTCTGCTCAGTGGGGGCAGATCCGGGGATGACACCGGTCACTGGAGTAGTCTGCCTAGTGGGGGCAGAATCGCGGTTGGTTACTTGAGCTATAAGAGCACTCGGTTAGGTGAAGAAATATGGGTGTGTCCCTGTTTCTAAATACTCGCAGAAGTGATATGTGGGTGTGTGAATTTTGGAGAAGGGAAAAGTTGTTTCATAAAAAACTACGTGTCGAGAGATATAAATCTTGCGACTAGAGATCTCATAACACTTGTATCCCCTATCGTCAGAAGGATATCCAAGAAACACACACGGGATCGAACGAGCTTGGAGTTTATTTATAGTAGAGGATGGAAACAGGGGAAAACAAAGACAGCCAAAAACTCGAAGATGGGTATAACTGGGAAGTTTTTTGGTAGAGAATTTGAGTGGGGGAGGAAGATTGAAGTACCTTCGAAGGAAGGATGTTGAGAAGATAAGTAGCCGTAGCAAGAGCATGATGCCAAAAGGATTGTGGCATTAATGCATGAGCAAGAAGGGTTCAAATGATGTTGTTTAGGGAATGAATGTTCCTTTCAGCTTTTCTGTTTTGGGAAGAAGTGTGGGGACAAGAAAAGTGGAAGTGGATGCCGTTGGTTTGAGCAAACGAGTGAAAAGGGCCATTGTCAAATTCTTTGCCATTGTCGTACTGAATGTTTTTAATAGAGGTATTAAAGTGGGTGCGAACAAAGGAGTGAAACGTAGTGAATATAGCAAAAACCTGAGATTTTCTAGAGATAGGGAAGGTCCACAAAAATTTAAAAAAATCATCAAGGAAAAGCACATAATAGCGATGACCGCTAGAGCTAGCTATAGGAGAAGTCCAGAGCTCACTATGCACAATCTCAAACGGAGAAGATGTATTTGACAATGAGGTAAAAATGGCATTTTTATTTATTTTCCTAAGGAACATGATTGACAAAATGAATCTTTAATAGTATTACACCAAATAAAATTATTGCTAGATAGGGTGCATAATATATTGGCTTCGGGATGTCCTAAACGACTATGCCATAAACTAGGAGAAAAAACTAAAAAAAAAAAGAATGAAGTGGGGCGGCCGGAGTGATGGAGTGGAGTGGATAGATGTCGCTGACGCGCTATTACATCTCATTATTTGTGTCCCCGTCCATAAATCCTTAACAGAAAAATCAGAAGGGTCAAATTCAATAAAAACCGAGTTGTCGGTGGTAAATTTGCATACCGAGATGAGATTTTAACAAGGTTAGGGTATGTAACACGATTTTCAAAAGAAGATGGGGGTAGGGGGCGAAAATTTGGTATTAGCATAATCTGTAATCAGAAGCATATGACCATTGCCAACAATAATTCGATGATTATTAAAGTTCGAATTGAAATAAGAAGAGAGAGTACCTTTGTCGGGTGTCATGTGGGAAGAAGCTCCTATATCCATCTACCAGTTTTCATCCGGGGGAGTAAGTCCCAAAGTATGCATGGCTGCTTCGACGTCGGTGGGAGACGTACCTGAGTAGAGAGCCTGTTGATTGGGTGCACGTACTCCAAGAAGGCTCGGTTGAACCGAGGGGGGGGGGGAAGGCTGCCATTGGGCCGTGTGGTAGGGGCACGTTGGAGGTGCCCATGACTGCCAAGGCCAGCCGTATGGTGACCATTGAGGGGTTAGGGGGCGGCTTTGCCATTGTTGTGGTTGGATACCGTGTGGCTTCTTTTTGTTGTTCTTTTTCTTCTTATTTTTGGCATTGTTGTAAGGTTTGCCAATGTTGCTGGAGGTGGGGGCGGCACCGGAGGGGTTACCAGAGGTGGCAAGAAGAGCAGAGCTGCCGGACTCCTTGGCAACTTAATGCTTGATGGTTCATTCGGCAAGTTTGATGCGAGAACGAGCGCTTTCGAATGAGGGAATAGGATCATGATTCTGTATGTAATCCACGGTACCAGAATAAGCTTCCGGTAGACCACCACTAAGATGTAACACAAGACGGTTGTTGCTAACTGGGACATCAACATCGGCAAGGCGGTCAGCCAACGCTTTGACATGATTGAAGTATGCTTCAATGCTAGAAAAGTTCTCAAGGCTAACGGCGAAAAGTTCTTCTTCGAGGTGGGTAGCACGTGAACCCTTGTTGTCATGAAAAATTTGCTCAAGTCATTGCCATGCCTTTGCTGCTGTATCACCCTTAACCAGAATGACGTGAAGAAGTCCGGGCGATATGGTAGCATAAATCCATTGCAATACCACGACATCAAGGCGATCGAAGAGGTCGGGGTCTTCTTTCTTCAACGCGGCAATCTTGGCTTGTGCTTGTTCGTCCG
>JAYMSP010002431.1:0-24337 GCA_036897095.1 Plantago elongata
ATGAAGCACAATCCAGGGGTGTTGAAGACCCGCAAGCCAACAGAGCTTTTGAAGCTCAAGACCCAACTGCCGCTGAAATGGATGAACAAGAAGCATCTCATGATGAAGAATTCCCTCCTAAGACAAACGAAGCTCCTCCACAGTTCACGACAAGAAATAGTCCTCCGCTTGATCAAGTGGTGTTAGCCTTGGCAAAATTCATGGAATATCTCATGAAGCGTGCCGAGGAACAATATGCAATGATTGCAAAGCTTATGACTCGAGAACACACGCCTGAAAAGCCTTCAAGGAAGGAAGCAGCCGAAACTAGCAAAGCAGGAGGCACGCGACAAATGGTGGAGTATGAAGAACAGTCATACGCAGAGCCAAAACAAGGGGAGATATCATTCAATTCCGCTGGAATGATCCCAACTGATCAACTGAAAGACTTCATCAAGGGAGCTTTGAGAGAAAGTATCGAAGAAGGTTCCAATTCATCCTTCACTTATAGTAAGCCATACACGCGAAGTATTGATAATATGAGGATGCTAGCTGGATATCAACCTCCTAACTTTCAACAATTTGATGGCAAAGGATGTCCGAAACTGCACATCGCACATTTCGTCGAGACGTGCAACAACGCTGGAACTTATGGAGATCATCTTGTTAAACAATTTGTTCGCTCATTGAAGAACAACGACTTCGGCTGGTATACCGACCTGGAGGTTGGATCCATAGATAGTTGAGTTCCTCAACCGCTTCTACAGCACACGAACGAAGGACTGTAAGTATGGTCGAGCTCACCAATGCACGTCAATGGTGGGAAGAGTCAGTCATCGACTACATCTCCCTAGTGTATTTATCTTCTATAATATACATCCAACATTTATTAAAAATTCAACAAGAATCAAAATTTTCTTCTTTAAATGAAGAACGTAATTTTGTTAATCCGTCACATATCAGGATGAGCAAAGAAATTTGCTGGGAATAAAGAATTAGAGACACTTCCATGACCGATTAACTGGACTTCATCGGCCGATCCATCACGATTGACTCCCCTTTTGTATTAGCTCCGATTGTAGCCTCTTTAATTAATTATGTTGTTCTTTCGACTCCATTCTAAATGGAAGAGAAAGAAGGAAGTGAGTGGATGGAAAGATCCAATTCACGACGACATCGATTCTTATTGGTATCTACTTGGGTGATCAATGAAATTGATTGAAATTAGAGAAATTCAGTAATTGGGGTTCATAATAATATATTGGGGGAGAATAAAATTAAAAGAAAGAATCTGATATAATTGAACATATAATTTTTGATAAGATCCAATAAAACGGAATGATGTAGTGTTATTTTTAACTTATATGGTCCGTGATTTAATTAGCTGGAAAATAAATATAAATTAATTTTTTAAATAAATATTATAATATGTTATGAAACTACAATTCAATATATGTAGATATATTTACTATAACTGGCGTTGTAAAAGTTACAAACCTTATCAACGATTAGAATTAAGTATAATTAAAAATGATCTTTTTACAAACAATTTAACAGTCAATAAGTATAACTGAAATGGATGTTAAGCTATTATGATTGTAGTCGGAATTTAAACTACCCCTACATTTCTATACTATTCATAGCACTCAAACGTAACATTTTTATTATGCATTAGGCCTAGAAAGCGGTAATTATAAGGGTTTTACTCATTACAGTAACGTCGATATTTCCCAAAATGTGTGCATCTACTGAATTTAAAGGAGTGATGGAGCCAGATAATTTGGCTACACAAACAATTCAATGGGAAAGAGGAAGTTGTGCATGAACTGCTGAGTCCTTCACTAGCAGAACACAAGTAGTAGGATATACGGAAGGTACAGAAGAAGAGACAATTCGCCACTGAATCATTCTGGAGACTACCTCGCGCCACCCTCAAGTACCTTGACCATCTCATCGACTCTGGCTTGGATGCCTTTAAGATACTCGGTCAGTATACGCTGCTGATAGGATCCACCCTCCTGAGAACATGTAGCAAGCACTTCATTGTCACAAAGTAGAGCTGCTTTGACTAAATAATAAAAGCCAACTTATATGAAGGAGAAATGGCTCACTGTTCTGATCAATGTCCGCTCAATACGTTTGTTTACAACAGCAGACAAATCTTCAGGTTGAATGTCACCTTTCCCAATAGTCAGACCATCAATCAAGAGCTTGTTCCACTCTGCTTCAGGTGCTGATCCACAAATCAAGCATATATTGCAACTTATAAGTCTTACACAGACAGTAGTATAATACTTAAATCCCAACAGTTTTTTTTTTAATCAGACAAGATGCTCATTTTATTGTGTGCATGCTGAAAGTATCCATTTTTTTCTTTCAAATGACACTGGCAGTCGATTATTTCTTGACAACAGCCAAGATAATAATAATTATGCTAAAGGGTGGGAATATGGACTCCATGCTGTGAAATAAGTCAGATTATCAATAATTAGTTAGCTCAAAATAGGAAGTTACCTTGAATTAAAGTTTCAAGAAACTGCTCCGGTTTCAGTATCTCGTTACCTGTCGGAAATCAAGAGTAGAGAATTAGTAAATTGCTCAAGTATATGATCATGCATAATGTAAATTTACAGACCAGCACTGTGCATTGTTCTGAATGGTACTGAAGCAATGGACTACTCCAATGTACCGGATTAAACTTCGTGCGGGCATGCACACAAGTTTTAAGAGAATAGTAAATAAAGTAGGAGAGATATTGTATACAGTTGGAAATAAAGTGATTAAAGTATGAGATATAGTGAATAAAGTGGTAGAAATATTTTCCATTTAAGAGATGGAAATTGAAATTGGGACGTTCAAAATGGAATGCGGAAAGTTGAATTCGGGATGGAGGGACGAGGGAGTATATCTTAAGTATTACTTGTAGGCAGGAGAAACGAAGTGTACAAATAGAGAAGCAAATAATAAATTTTCTAAGTTAAACCAACTAAACACTGCAAAACTTCCAAAGATAAGTAAATCCTCTAAAGGCAAAAACACTGCTGCTCAATGTTGGAAGCAAATGTGGTACTCTAATTGAAAGATAGATATGAATGCAGAAAGCACCTTTTTTAGCATAACTACGCTTAGAGAGAACTCTCGAAGCATAGAGTTGCAAGACCTTTTGCAGCATAGCCTCCAGCCCCGGTTTATCACCATCTTCTTTTGCCTACATGCAAGTCACATTAAAAAGCCAAGATTGAAGGAGTAATAGCTAGATACTATAATAAATTGGCCCAATAAATTTCAAGGCTATAGCGCTTTAGATGCTCTACTTTGCCATTTGATTATTCGGAATAAATATATGGTTTTCCTAAAATAAAAAAAAAAATTGATTTTCTGGATGCCGTTCAAAATAGCAATTGTTAAAAAAAATTCCATTAAACCCTAACATTTTCCTATTTCTTGTTATTTTCCTCTCAATATTTATAATTAGCCACTAAGCTCATTGTAATATGCAAAGCAATTGGCTTCTTCTGTTAAAAATTCCCAACCAGTTCCAAATACTTGGGACTATAGCTCACATAGTACTATCTATGGTTAAATCATGGATGCGATATTGAACAGGCGTAAATCAGAATATTAGTGACTTCCAGAGTGAAGTTGCAAATTTCTATTTTCAGCACAAATAGCACACTCCAAGGGAATAATGCAATTTGTTTTCAATTCAACAGTCTTGACTTTTATTCAGAAACATGACAGAAGAGGAGAAACTATAGCATCACTGTAAAATTTAAAGTCGAACATACTTGTCGTAGCTGCGCATTAACTTCTGCAAGGAAGCCCTCGTCAAGCTGACCTTCTTGCTCTCTTTGATTTAACTCCTAGAAAGCCAAGCAGTTTACATATTAATCAAAGTGAGCACTATATTAATCTCCTTGTCTAAAGTAACAGAAAGAAAATAATCACCCCAGAAACAAAAAAGGGAAAATTACAAATACCACTCCTTAAATTTGGCCACTTTCACTTTAGTACCTGGATTTCAAACAATTACAGAATCGTCCAACAATTTATACTGAACGATTATGAAAATCACAAAATCGTCCAAAAGTCAACGCAAGTGGTGAGAGAGTGATGACATGGCACTAATATGGAGGGGTTGAATGTCCTGGAAACTGCTGACGCTAGCAATTCAGTCAACGGGTTGGATTTATTTGTAATTGTTTGAAATCGAGGGGCTAAAGTGAAATTGGTAAATTTTAAGGGGTAGTTTTTGTAATTCGCCCAAAAAGGCATGAAGACAAATTGTCATGTTAAATTCAGATCTTTTGACTGTTGGAGCACGACATGAGTATAACATCCTTGGGGAGAGTAAAATCCCAACACAGTTTTTTTTTAAATACTGAGGGTCCAATTTTGACATAGAGGAGTACCGGAAAATATATCTACGATCAATTTTGACAGTTCAATTCAGGCACGGTGACATACTTTTTGCATGAGAACAAGAGCTTCAGGGTCTTGAGGAGGCCAAGAGATCTCAGTCTCTTCATCAACGACAGGTCTCAAAATTGCCTTAAGCACATCAGTAGCAGACTCAATTTTCTCCTGAGAATTTAGAATGCATGGAGAATTAGTGCTTAGCAAGTGTTTCATAAACCATCTATGATCAGGAAATTATTTGCAGAAAGCGAAAGGGGCGATAGCTTATCCAATACTTTGGTTTTATTGACAAGGCAATCCACCGTACTCATCAAAGCTGCAGCCAACTCTTCATAGTCTTTCTGTGAATTGAGAAGGGAAATGAAGCTTATTCCAGAGAGTTTCATGGTGAACTTGCAGTCGTATGTAAAATTAAACTTTGACCACTATAAAACCATGCTTTATCGTCTTCAGATCTGCAAGTTTCTGATCTAGCTGCAAGTCGTATCCAAAAATCCTCATTGAAAGCAAGCACATTCTCGACAACAAGTTGCTGGAGCTGAAGAAGCAAACATGAGAAAGCCATAAATCACGATAACACAGTCCAGATAAAAGTCAATAAATAAATGATTGACAAATGGAGATTTATCTTTAGACAATAGCAGATATCCGGAGGAAACAAGGATGATCAAATAAAAGAACGTGTGAGTGAAGAAGATATGATGAGAAAAAATAGTTATTATTAAGTAAAAAGAGGCAATTAATGAACTATATTAGTACATAACCTCAGCAAATTGCTTTTTCTAATATGTGCTACTAACTACTAATACAAGCTCAATTCAGGGTTATTGGCCTTGTACATTGTTACATTTATGAAGAAAGAAACTAACTGCACTCCCTACATGTTCAAACTTTTGAATCATTTTAAAATCCATACTGTGATTGATGTGTTCAGCCTATGCCGACATCTTGGTTCCAAATCTAATTACTCAAATTTGTCAATTGTTTCAACTTACAGAAGCTTAGACCAGCCTACTTACTTCTTTATCATTTGCATCCCTTAGCATATCTATTAGTCGATCTACTTCAAGAGTCCTTTTGAACGACTTCTCTGCATCCTTGCCAACAGCACAGATCAGAGTTTTCCTGATAAGTCACAACAAACACAGATATACTCAATAAGTCTGTGTACTGAATAGGAAACATTGTATATCAGAAATCATCTCCCTACGTCCCAGAATAGTTGATACATATTGCCATATTGGACAATCCCAGTGGAGTTGTTACATTTAAATTTATTCCATCTTTCGAAATACCAGTACCCTCATAAGTCATAACACATAGTACATATTCACAACTTTCATAACTTGTCTATTCATTGTTTAACCAAAAGCAACTCAACTTTCACTCTTTACACTACATCCTCATTTTCCCTGATAAAAAGCAAATGTAACAAATGTTTTGGGAGGGAGGGAGTATATAGTAGCTGGCTTGACAACGATGCCTATCCACCAACAGTACAAGTTTAATAAAATAGTTAATGGCATTGCCATTAGAGTTTGGCTCAGTTCTTGTAGGAAATTTTTATCCCTCCCAGGTAAACTCTCCTTAATACTACTAGTTATGATATGATTTTGCTACTGTTTACAGGAGTTAAAAAGACACAGATACCATATCTCCATATAGCGTAACTTATTACGGTCACAAATCAATAAGCTCATCTAGCATTTAAGCTAGATTATTTAGTTCTTACTTAGATATTCCATTTTTGGGTAAATTATGCATTACATTATTAAAACAAACACACAGGTATCATATCTCCATATTATACTACATTCCTTATTTTTCATTATAAATATCAAATGTAACAACTGGTTCGGGGCAAAGGGAGTAACATAGAAGCTGGCTTCACGACAATGCATATCCACCCACAGTAGAAGAGGCCTTGAAAAAATATTTAATGACATTGTAAAGTTTCAGTGTTGTTAAAGTCGTACATTGCAACTCTAATAGGTAGGTTGTCAAATGAGCAAGTTTGGCAAGCAAGTAAAATCAACAAAACCTCGTTTGGCAAGCAATTAAAATAAACAAAACGTGGTTAGAAAACACCTATTAACCCGGTTTTCTTGATTTTAATTGTTAGCCAAATCGGCTAAACTATACGCTTGGACCAGCGATTAAAATTGCAAAAAACGTGGTTTAAAACACATATTAACCTGGTTTTCTTGATCTCAATTGAAACCAGATCTCAATTGTTAGCCAAACAACCTGAACTATAGGCTCATCTAGCATTTAAGTTAGCAGAGGGTCACCCACCCTTAACCAGAAAGCGGGCAAATATTAAAACTGTGGATTTACACTGCTAATTGACAAAAAAAATTTTTAAAAAAAAAAAAAGAATTGAAAAAAAAAAAAAAAAAAAAAAAAAAAAAAAAAAAAAGATTGAGCAGAGCAATACTTTTGGTGCAATCCCAAAATGTTGAAAGAAGTACATCCCCTTAATCCAAGATGATTCCCGTTATTCCACCTTGTACACTGAAAAAAAGAAAGGGATAAGATATGATAAAGATGATACGAACGAAAGCAGATAGATAATTAGTTGCAGCAGAATGCAGATTGTTAATAATAGGGATAGACTTACAAAGAGAGAGTACCGGGAAAATGGAGTGAAAGAAGCACATATGAGTCGCCATTTTCAGTGCACAAGGTATCAGCTACCTCAAGATAAAATACTCTGTACTTTATGATATATGAAATGAGCTTATTTGCTGCGACACACACACTTGGCTTATCGCTTACTTCCCTTCTTATCATATCAAAAAGGCATTGGCCAGACCAAAAAATATAAGTCCTGAGGCTGTACTTGAACACAATTAATCCGATTATTAAACTGTACCACATTAGTCCCCGGCTACGTATTTTGGACCGTACCGGATTCAAACCACAATTTAAGTTCCACAAAAAGTAAAAACTGAAAACCGAGTGGAATTTTATTTTTGGTTCATTTGGTATGGTAGTTATAAGAAAAGATTCAATAAAAAATTCTAAACTAAGGGTTGTTTGTTATACAGTTTAAACAGTCATCTTCTTACTCAAACCAATCTTTTTGTAAAAAAAAATTTAATTTCAATTGAAAATGATTATTTAAATTATATCTCAATCAGTCCCGAGATTTGGAGCTTAGAATGTTACTCAAACTAAAAAGTTCAAAAATATCTTCATTTTGATGGAATCACGTGAGTTACGGTAATGAAAAAGTGGTGATTATGATTTTCTAGTTACAAGAATATCTTTTATATACTCTCTTAACATAGTTAATTACTTAATAAATTTGCTAAATTAAACCAAACAAGCGTCATGTTAAAAAATATATAGTAGACTTCATCACATTTTGAATTATTATTTATAATAAATAAATTGGAGAAGTTATGACAGAGCTATATCATATCTTGAGTGTTAGTTTAATTAGTTTAAGTTACGTTGTTATGTGAATCGAGCCCTAACGAGGACTCGGCTCAACTTGCTCGATTTAAGGTAAACAAGCAGAGCTCGAATTCCATATTATGCTCGATAAAGCTCGTTAAGCGTAATATTTTTAATAAATTTATATTTTTTTATAATATTTGTAATATTTTTAATAGATAAGGTTCGTTATGGTTCGATAAGACTCGTATTTTTTAGAGTTCGAGCTTGACTCGGTTGAGCTCTAACCGAATATCACAAATTTCAACTCGACTCGACCTGTTTAACAATATTATTTTAAGCATCATCATTGTTAGTTTCATTTCAGAAATTTAGGGTTATTTTCAGCACCAAAAATTTGTAAGTTTAAGCATTACAATGTTAGTTTTATTAGATTGAGTTCAAACGATATATCTGATAATTTCAATCTATAACATATTAAAAGAGAAATTATTTAAGCATTGTTTAGGGATGCTAAATCATCAATTATGTGGAATTATTACGTAATCTTATTGGTTATATGCAATCTACGTGGCATGTTGTAAGTTTTCGTCTACCATATTATTTCTTGGAAACTTACGGAATGAACGTGAGTATAGACTGGGATGAAAATCTCAAATCGGTCTGTTATGTTTAAATATGGTATGATTTCAATCGTCATTACATGTATAAATGTGGCCATTTCAGAACATTACAATTACACTACTATTTCATCTCGATAGCCAAAGGAAAGAACATTGTTAATTTTTATTGTTACATTTTATAGATAATATATATTTAATATAAAAGATATTTTAAATGACATTATAATTCATTTGTATAATAAAAATTAAATTAATTAATATTGTATAATTTTTAAAATCGTGTGAATAGTTATAGTTTAGTACAACTTAAAATATAATTGGTACAAGTAATTTAATAGTTGAATGTGATTGGAACTAAAATGTACATATGTTAACCCGTTCAATAGCAGTTGAGCCGTAAACATACTCATGTATATGCAGTCAACATGATTCAAGCACAATTCTCAAATATAGGGGTGGACTAAAATCAATTATTCTAACATTAAAGTGGATTATGAATTCCCCGAAATGATTTTAGCATTACAGTTCATAATTATTTTAACAGACATTTATTAACATTATTTTAACAAAAGGTAATTAGTAATTATTATTTTTGATAAACGAAATGATGTATGATTTTTAATAATTAAAATCAATTATTCAAACATTAAAGTGAATTACAAATTCCCCTCAAATGATTTTAGAATCACAATTCAAAATTATTTTAACAGACATTTAACAATTTAACTTAATTTAACAAAAAGTAATTAGTAATTGTTATTTTTATATATGATTTATTGATAAAATTAAATGATGTATAATTTTTAATAATGAGATTTAATATATGCAGACTTATGTATCACATGAAGTGATGTGGGAATAGGAAAAGAGAAGATTACTCCTCATGATGCATTTATTGATTCAGATATGGACGTAAGACGTGTAAAGGTGAGAAAAGGCAAGAGGCCTTTAGATATATAGTGGGGGCGTAAACGGAAAGGACGTGTGTAGAAATTTCAGTCAACGATCAGTTTCTGTTCGAGTTTAATCTATCTGAATTGTTTGCAAACATGCGAATACGAACTATTGATCGGTAGTTTGTTAACTATTTTTCAAGAAATTATATATTAATTACTATACTACATATATGATTCCATACTTAAACTCTATACATAAAATTTAAGGCATGTTTGGTTTTTAAAATTGAATTTTCGAAAATGACCTAAAAATAGATCTAAATGTAATTATTCATCATTAGTGTATTCTAATCAAGATTTATTATGAGAACGCACTTCGTACGAGGGTACGAAAATGTAACAATCTCTTACTGGTGCTAGAGTTTATATGTTGTAGTGTTAGAATTCATTTGCCACTTCTATTACCAACTGCCGCACTATTTTTTATGTGTACAAACTCACATACTAAATTGTGATTGTGTGTATAATTTATAAGAAATATAATCAGCTAAAAAAAAATTAAAGGAACTTCGATATTAAGTAATGAAGCCACAACATCATTTATTTACAACTAGACATACAACATGAACATTAAAGCCTAAACAAAATCAAACACTTATTAATGAAAGTTTACAAATAAACAAAGTAAAATCAAAGAAAAAACTAATTGAAAATAGTGAAATACGCAAACATCATCAATTACATATGAATTATCCGGAGTTATATCAAGTTAGAATTTTAATAAGTAAACACATGACATATTTCGACTCAGCAAATGATTAGTACTCTTATTCCTTATATTTATTTTAGATGAAAAATTGTAACTGCGGAATATACATGGCATATACTAAATGATTTATATAGTGGTAGGTCTCAAACGAGGAAGCATTAGAGGTGGTCGTCGACGACGTACATATGTGACTTGTGAGGTCCAAGAGGTAGCTTCCTGGCGTAGGTGATTGTCTGCAGTGTCAGATGTGTTGGATGGTGAGAACCTAATTAAGTGAGAGATGGAGGCTAGCGAGACGAGATAGTGGGAGTTTGAGAGGTATATGTTGGTTTAGGAGGTTTTGACCTTGTGGTCATGAATTGATGTGTGGTGTGGAAAATATATTCAAATAAGTACTCATGGTAGCTCAAGTTCTAGAAAAATCACTACAATTGAAATTGACAAGTACGCATGGTAGTTCAAGTTCTAGAAAAATCAATACTATTAAAATTGACGAGTACTCATGAGATTACAAGATGGCGGGAATCTACAGATTTTGCGAGATTTGTTGTGGGAAGTGGATGTATATGCTGTTCTAAAAATTCCACTCCCAATGTGGCTTCTGAGGATGTTCGATTGTGGGCTAAGACAAAGCACGACAAATACTCTGTGGCTAGTGCCTACCACTTGGCCCGTGACATTAGGCTAATCATGATAACAGTGTCATCAGTACTAGTGGTTCGAATGGGTTGTGAATTGGAGTTGGGTTTGGAAGGTTAAAATTCCGAATAAAATCAACATTTTTCTCTGGAGACTTCTTTGAGGTACTCTGCCTGCAAACTTGGTGCTTCGGGCTAGAGGAATTGATGTAGACGCAACATGCCTTGTGTGTTGTACTATGGTTGAATCCCTTATTCACACTTTTTGGGAATGTGATTTTGCTCGGCTCTTCTAGACAATCTCTAACATCCCGTACTATGCTACTTACTCCCTCCGTTCCGGTTTGGATTCCACTTTCCATTGTGGGCTGTCCCGGATTGGAAGTCTCGCTTCCTTAAATAGAAAATCTTTCTCATACTTTATACATTATCTCTCATACTTTATTCACTATTTCTCCTTCTTTATATAATCACATTCATAATTTATTACATTATCTTCTACTTTATCACTTTTTTCTTGAAATTTGTGTCCGGTCCCGCGGGACTTTCAACGCGGGACGGAGGGAGTATAATGGTATGCTCCATGCTTGGAACTGGATCAAGAATGTACAGATGGCTTTATCTATGGAAGAGTTCGAGTTCTTCGTCACTTTCTTGTTGGAGCATGCGGTATCATTGGAAATAAGGTGCTACATGAAGCTAAACGACATGAGCCAACACATATTCTTCTATTTGTGCAGCAGTATATGCGACATTATAAGGAGGCGAAATCAATTTGTCGAAGTCCACATCCCCATGGACTTCAGCAGCCAGCTTGTTGGCATCTTCCGGGACTAGGGACAATTAAGATCAGTTATGACCCTACAGTGCGACCCCAACTGAATATGTCAAGCATTGGAGCAGTAGCACGAAATTCTACCAGTGTCATTATGTATTGGAAGCGTGCCACGATCCCTCACATTAGCGATGTGGAGATTGCTGAGGCAATGGGAGCTCGACTACCAACATGTACACATTGAAGGGGGTTGCTTCAATCTTGTTACCCAGTTGATTGACGATAATCCCTCCTATTCAGTAGTCAATCATATTATTGAAGAACCTAAGCTTTTAGCATGTGTTTTTTTATATGTTTCATATCTTTTTGTAAAGAGGGATGGGAACAAGTTAGCCCATGCTCTTGCAAGTTGTTTGAATTCTGCTGAATCTGGGTTTATTGATTTTCCGTAACTAATTCTGATATAATCACTCCTTAATTATCTATGAAAAATAAAATTTTTAGTCTAAAAAAAAAGTTGAAGTTCTAGAATAATCACTACAATTAAAATTTTTGGAATTGTAAACATGATTACCCGAAATCTCAACCAAATTTACGAATCCGGTCCGGGTCTGGATCATTTATGCTCAACCCGGCAACTGACCACAATCGAATTGAGGCGGTGGTGACATTACATTTTACACATACAGTATTAAAGCGGTAAAATTAATAAAATATTTGGAAGAAAATTAAAGCCCACACAACAACACACAGTAATCTGTTGTTGTTTTGTGTCTCATCATCATCAATATTCAATCACCTGGATTAGATTGGATTGGTTTGATTTACAGTCCTCCAGCTCCATCCATATAGAACTAAACAGCCATTGTTTTTGTTCTAGTTTGAAATCCATCAATCAACCATGTCAACCGCCACAAATTTGATAACACTAGTCGACCCTCCCACCTCCTCCCGTTCCCAACCTCCTCTCCGCCTTCACCATTTCTGTCCCCGTTCACGAGTATGCTTGTTCCGGAATAAACTAATTCTTCATCAACACCACCAAACACGCCTACATAAAATTCAAGCACAACACAACACCATCATCCCATTACAAATGGTACAATCAGACCAAAATCCACTCAAAAGCATAACCAATCGACTCTTAAATCTCCTCAAAAAACCAGCGGCAACTGCAATTCTCGTTGGGCTATTGCTTATGTGCAACCCTAATCAAGCACTCGCGGCTTCTGGTGGTAGAGTTGGTGGAAGATCATTCTCGTCTTATTCTTCTCCTTCTCCTTCGAGGAGTTATAGTGCGCCGGGTGGTTCGGGTTTCTCATATTCGGTGCCGTATTATGGACCGTCCCCTTTTGGAGGGGTTTTTGCTCCGGCTGTCGGTTTCGGTTTCGGTTCCGGTTTTTTCCTTATTATTACTGCCGTTGCTGCTTTTGTTTTGGTCTCTGGTTTTCTGTCTGACGAATCTGATTCTACCAGCGTCTTGGCTGATACTCAAAAAACAAGCGTGCTCAAGCTGCAGGTGTTTCTCAGTTCTCATTTTATTATTGCTAATTCAACCATCAACTATCTAGAGACGACTTGTTAATAAAATCATTCACATATGAATCATAATATGAAAAAAAAAATGTTGAGAACATTGACGTTTTGATTAATAACATTAATATACCTATCGTCCGTCTCTAGATAACTTATAGGTCTCTCATAGATTTACTGTAATATTGGATTAGTAATTTTATCCGGTTTTCCAGGATGATATGTATACTTGCTTCGGTATAGGTAGGATCTTTTCAAGTATGTTACATACCCATTCGTGGAACTTATTTTTTAAGTTAGTTTAGGGAGCTTATAAAGGCTCTGTTCTCTTTGCCTGAACAAAATTGAACTGGTTTGGACCGAACTGAATGGAAGTGAACTGAACTGAATTTATTTGTAGTGACTAATCTGAACTGAACTAAATGAATTTGAACTGAACTGAAATTTATGAGTTTTCAGAGCCTAAGTAAGTTACATTATTAGCTAAGATGAGCTTATTTCACTCTTTACTACAATTATTATATTGTGCTAAGCTTATTTGATTACTTATTCCAGATGCCTTGTTAAATATTAAGTGTTACCACATTTGTCTATTTAGCAAATTGTTCATCACCTAATTTAGTGGAGATATCAAGTTAGGTCAGCTATACCAGATTTTTGTTTTAATTAGCTTGTAGTAACTAAGCTGATTGTAACAGGTGTCTGTACCCATTAAGTTGTTTAAGTGATATAGGCTGGAGTTCTTATGGAGAAGAAGAGATGGACTACTACTAGTGCATATTTTGCTTAACACTTGACTGATTTAGCAAGCCAGTTTGGCATTTGCTTTTTCCCTCACAAGCCGGTTTGGCATTTGTTTGGTCAACAATATTGTGTGATGCCCTTCTTCATGTATTAGTAGGTTACAATACGCTTTGCCATTAACTAGCAACTGAGTATAAATTATGTTTTAGAAATCGCGAAGATGATAAATATCTAGCTTGACCATTTTGCTATGATCTTTCTACTTGATACTTTCTTCTTACCTTAGCATATTCTAGCTGAGCAATGAGTCATATGAACTTTCAACTAGTTGTTTTATACGGTTTTTTTGCACTTGTAAGTATTACCCACCTGTTCCAGAACAAATGCACCTTTGATTTTGGACACGGGAAATGTATAAAGTTTGGGAGTATATTGAGTTTGTAGTATGTGGACCCAAATTGTTAGGGTACAAGGGTTTGGGGTTTGCCGATAAAGAGAGGGGACATTTAACAAGGAACATCTATCCTGGATGGGAGGGAGGGACTTTTATCTGCATATATTACTCATGAATAGGAAGCTTAATAAAATGATTAATTTTGATTGGATAGTTGTAGTGTATTATGGCTCAGCCTATTGATTAACATGTATTGTCTATACATCAACCACAACCTTTACACAAGTTTTACACTATATTTTCTTGTGGTGGTATTAAGTATTAACCAAACATTGGGGATGTAACATCAACTTCATAGCGTCAAGGATTACCTAAATTTTATTACATAAACTCTATGACATGATTTCTTAGTGTTGAGGTAAAAGCCCCAACCCTCGGGTATAACGAAAATCCTAGGGAAATCACTAAGTCCAATAGGTTGGGATCCAATGCAAAGGTTCACTTCCACTTCGAGCTCTAAATGCCCCGGAGATAATCCTGCACAAGTGACTAAAGTGGGGGGTTTAGAACCTTAAGATCCAGCTTGCCTAGGATCAAGCCGGTTATGAGACTTTACTCGAGAGTGATTATGAGTCGACTCTGTAAAAAGAAGGTCTAAAGTATATGGTAAAATGAGAAGATCAAGTGAGCTTGTTGGTTTACCTTGGGAAGTGTGCACTATTTATAGAGATTATTTTCCATTTAACGCGGTATACCTCTTGGATTGTGCCAAATGTAAAGCTAAGATTAAGCTAACAAGGCTTAATTAAGCCTATGTACCATTATTTCCCATTTGGGCCGCAATGGTAGATTAGTCATTTTGTAGGACCTTTGGGGGCATTCTCGTCCTCTCGCTTGGAGCAGCATCCGAGGGGAAAGTTCCGGATCAGTACATCTGGAAGTGGTTATGCCCTCTCCTACTTACATGCTATGATCTGCTTCACTTGGTTCTCTTTAGCTCCGGATATATAGACTCATATGTGTTGGTTGTCCGGACCTACTTCTTTTTGGATATAGCACTTTGGTCCGAATATCCTTATCTTGTCACGGTATTCTTATACATTTTGGTAAGGTTCAACCTCGAATGGCCTTTGATTCTGTACCTCATGGTCGGACCCTTCGAGACCTTGGCCATGTAATACCGTGATGTCTTAGGATCCATTCGTGACACATCCAAATAACAGATTGGACATATTATCGTATCAACAATTAGTTTAAAAAAATCTGCAGCCCTTGCCTATTTATTGAAGAAACAGAGAATATAGTAGAGTAGTGGCTAGCTTTCTACTTTTCTCTTCTAACTTTCCTACTTATCTCTCCTGAAAATTTGTGAATGGCTTCTCTCTTGGTTTTATCTGACTCTCCATATTTTGATTTTTTTATGGGCTATGTGGTTTAATTAGGTATTTAAGATATGTGCATGGGTTTCACTTATCTTTAGTTTGAATGAATTGCTTTTTGGTCTAATTCTTATTTAACTTGGTCAATTTCTCCCAAGTTGTCTAAAGTCGGTTCTTAGATAGTGTGCTTTTGGGGCCCCTTATAAATTACTTTTCAAATTTGTTTGAATCAAGGGTGTTACATTAAGTGTGCCGTGTTTTTAGTGGTATCCTCAGTCCAATATACCTAATTATATGTCCTTATATATTATTTTTTCTTAGTTATTTAGTGAACAAAAGACTTCGTGAAGTGTAATCTCCACAAATATATGTTTAAAATATAATTAAGTTTGATTTGATCACAGATCATTCCAAAACCTTTATTCGCTGTTTATGTTGTCCGAGGGAAATAGTGTGCCTTCAATCCTAGTTTTGAACTAGTGTTCATTTGTTTTCCTAAATCTTTGAAGTTACATTTTCACAGCTCTATCATTACATTTTTTTAGGTTGGGCTGTTGGGATTGGGTAGATCACTCCAACAGGATCTGAACCGAATTGCTAATACGGCAGATACATCCACTTCTGAGGGTCTGCACTATGTACTTACTGGTAATGTATCTCAGCCGCTTTCTCTTTTTATTCTCTTCTGACACCTTAGATATCTGTTATTTTTGTTATTTTCACTTCTGCATGGACACTTGAGGCTAGTGATTTGAGAATCACTGTACAATATTGGAAGATCTTTTGCCAGATGTCATAAATGATACATATATTGTAGCTCACAAACTAACAAGCTTATAAATAATTGGAAAATCACAACACATTAGTATAAATAAAGTGAGTGTGCCATGCACTTGGGGTAGGAGAGATATGATTTTCCTTCATAATAGGAAATTCTGGACTTCCTACAACAATTTGGATGATGATTGTCGTCCTCCTCCTCCTCCCCGTGTATTAATCTTTTTATGCTCTCTTGCTAATTGTTGCTATAATTTTTATTAATGGAGTATTTCCCTTTTACACAAATTGTTAATTATTAGAGCGATAGGTCCTCTTGTACTTTATTTCTAGAAAATTCTTTAGTCACTGTGTTTTCATGCTTACTTCATTTGACTCTTCTAATTTTATTTTGCAGAGACAATGCTAGCTTTGCTTCGTCATCCAGATTACTGCATATCTGGCTATTCATCTGTAAGTAAAAGTAAATTTTACTTTTCATTGATTTCTTTTTCTGTTGAGATTAATGCAGAAGCTATATGTGAAACTATTTGTTTGATTCAGTGTCTTCTTTTTCCTATTCTGAATATTTTAGAGGTCTTCTTCATGTTCCTTGTGCATTTATGAAAGTATTGCTAATCTTATTTGTGTAGTACGGTTCAGCAGTTGCCCATTTCTTTAGTTGAAGCAACAAATGAAGCCATATGTATCGAAGCATTCCATGTGTTCTGTCTGTCCTATTACTCGAGTATTTAGGCTGATCCACTTCTATTCCGTCTGCATCTCTTGTCTTTTTTTATATTCCTTAGTTGCAAGTAAGGCCATTCTTATTTATAATAGATACAAACTTTTTGTTGGGGCTAGCTAGTAAAACATGAACTATTTCTGGAAGAGCATTTCCAGCAGTTTATATGCTCATCTTATGGCTTAATATAAAATACAGCTTGTTCTGGAGTGTTTGGAAGATCCAGTTTAAAATAAATTCCATTGACTTGATACTGCAAATACTGAGTTTAGATAAGCTTTAACAGTTTAAATAAGTTTACTGAGGTTACTTGCAACTCAAAGGTAGCAAATAGCCGATTAAATAAGTTTTCAACGTTCTGTATAGAAAGTGTCAGAATATTTGTATTTGGGAGGCAATTGTGTGGTTTTGTGTGTGCATTCTTACACTGCGTATTTACTCACTGAGTGAGGAAAAGTGCAGCAATAGATGTGGCATTCGGAGGAGGTATATGATCTTTCATCTTTGACAAGTCATGTAAAGTCTGTTTCTATATAATCTAGTTAAGTGCTTAACTGCATACGTACCTCAAGTTGACTTCATAGGAAAAGCTAAAGCTGCTGGCTTTCTTAGTTTCTTTATGTAATTCTGTAATATATGCAATTTAGATACTACACTCACAAGTCACAATGAAACCATATCAGGTCCAATCTCCAAATTTTAATCCCATCTTTGTGGCACTGACTTATACATAATTCTCCTGAAAGCTAAAATTGTGGTTGATCCCTGGGGAACTTGTGTGTGGTTTATTCTACTCCCTCCTATTTATTTATAAGATGTTTTGGGTTTTCACACATTTAATACACCTTATCCAATTTGTGTATTGTAAAAATATCCTTATTTGTAATTAATTCAAGGTAATTAAGAGATTGGAGCCAATAACATGCTTCGACAGACCATAAAGTCAACAATTTGAACAGTTAAATATGGGTAGGAGGCGTAAGAGTTAATAATTCATGTGGGAAATGCAAAACTGAGAGAGTATTAATTACTTGCAACCTCGGAGAGGGGGGGGGGGGGGAGCTTTGGAGATTGTTTTATCAAACCTAAGAGTGCAATTAATTGACTAAGTTCTCAATTTGGAATAAAGTATGTGTAAAATATCACGGACATTGAACATATATATATGGTGTGGTTTGGCTACTCTTAATTGCAGAATGAATTTTCAGGAGTTACCCATAAGATGGATACATGCATGTAATTGATTGTTAAATTAGGATTGATTACTAATACCCTATAGGTAAAAAAATGCTATAAATGTCGACAGTGAAGGGAGACAGTAATAGAACCTAACCTAACCATCTAAGGCATTATTAATCATAGAAACTAATGCTAGAGAATTCAAAGACGATTTGTAAACCCTTCTCTTCTTCAATTTCTAGTTTCCACTTGCATACCTGTGTCGGACACTCGACGGTTGGACCTGGGTATTCGACACTTTCTTTTAGGCCATAAGTGAGTGTTTTATCCACTTCAAGTAGCTGTGTCTGACACCCGGATACAAGCCCATGTCGGACGCTCGACAGTGGGACATGGAAATGGGTATAGGACACTTCATTATAGCCAAAAGTGAGTTTTTTCTTCTTGAAATAGCTGTGTCCAAACCCAGATATACACCTTTGGTGCCGAGTCCAGGTAACATAGGAAAGCAAGATACAAATAGTCGTATCCCTGCAATCCTAAAGAATCGGACGTTCTTAAGAAAATAATCACTCTCTTATGGTGTACCCTGTAGGGGTATAATTGAGTTCGAAGCTATTCAAATCAATTGATACTTAAGAAAATCAGTCTTGTTGAGTTGCTCTTTTTAGGCCGATGCATAAGTAGCTCTTGAGAACTTACATGCAAAATGATTTTGAAGTTCATCTATGTTGTCTCATAAGGTATCTTGCAGTCTGATTCCTCAGTTGATCATGTAAATGCAGGTTGATGTGAAAAAGAGTGTGGATGAAGGCGAGAAAAGATTTAATATACTCTCTATTGAAGAACGTGGAAAGTTTGATGAGGAGACACTTGTCAACATGAATAACATTAAGAAACAAAGTGCAACGGGACTGAGAACAAGTGGATTTAGTAACGAGTATATTGTGGTGAGCCTTCTCAAATTTTGGTTCTTGCATATATAACATGAGCAAGTTCTTGAACACCATAGTAGCAGGCTAGATGTATGCTATCACTGTAGAGGCACTCTTTTATTTATGATGCAAGTTGTGGAAACTGGTCGTTAATGAAGAAATCATTCTTTTGGATATAAGTTTGTCGAGTTAATCTAGAAGTTCAAAAACTGGAAGTAGGACTAATGAGATGTATTAATAGAGTTATTCCTTGAGTAGCTCATTTCATATTATACTTGCATTACAGTTTCCCAGTTGAATTCTGTTCCCAATGTAGGTTGTTTAGACTATGTATATAGGTCAAAGGTTGTAGTTTATTCAATGTTTCACTAAACAGTTATCGTCATGTATTATCTAATGTCTTTGCTCCCAGTTAGTGTTCGAGCTCTTGAGGTATTTTCCAATTACTTGGCTGAGCTCTATCTGGTAAATGCCAATGTAAAAATTCTTTATCAAGTCAGTTGAAATTTCTTTTGAATTGCGACTCCTAAAGATTTTGTCCTTTAATTCCTATCGCTGCTGCCGCCTTAGTGTCTATTTAGTATATTGTAGACCAAAAACTATAAATGATGAATCCCAAGGATTACAGTATCTGATCTATTCTTAGTCGTAACTTTTAGCTCAAATTGTGTTTTTGCACTTTTTACATACTGTATTACAATGACTATAATGTTATGATTATTTATTTGCTAAACTATAAAATTTCAGGTCACAGTCTTAGTCGCTGCTGTCGGGGTACACAAACTGCCTTCCGTTAATAACAGTAAAGATTTGAAGGAAGCCTTGCAGAAGCTGGCATCCATCCCTTCAAGTAGGACTCTAGTAAGTAGTATATAGTAGGTGTTTGGAAGTGTGATAAACCAGAAAATTACTGTTTAAAAAACACTTTCTGCTTATAACCTGCTTACAATAAGAAAAAGTTTATGAGTGAATAATTTTTTATTAAGAGCATTTTTATATAACCAGAATCATGTACATGTTCGATAAATGTCGTAAACTACTACCTCCTAGTTTCTTCTTTTCCAAAGATATATGATTATGGAAATTATGTTTGAGCAGGCAGTGGAGGTGTTGTGGACACCCCAGGATGAAGGCGACACGTTGTCAGAACGAGAATTGTTGGAAGATTACCCCTTGCTGCGCCCGCTCTGAGTGATCCTTTCTGATGGATAGAAACTTAACGGCGTCGGGTAGTGCCCATGAGCCATGATCCATGATCCAGCTTTACTACATACTGAATGATACATACAAGTATTCTTTTGTACATGATTTTACAGAAAAACAATCAACTTAAACAAAGGTGTTTTTTCAAAGCATCAAATGTGTACAGTGTAATCCTTGATACTACCACTATCTAAGCGTCTACCTGTTTTCATCGTCTCCTGAAATTACTTTATATTGCCGATGGGGGATAACTCAGGTTTTCATCGTCTCCTGAAATTACTTTATATTGCCAATGGGGGATAACTCAGGTTTTTATCGTCTCCTGAAATTACTTTATATTGCCGATGGGGGATAAAACAGGCTGTTATTGCTTGAATTTTGCCTTCTAACTTTTTTAGATAAATTAGTAAAGAGCTCATGGGAGACTCCGTATCTCGATAGAGACCATCTCTATGATCTCATATGACTTTGTAAAATTTTTATATATTTTTTACATTTTTAATAAAATTTAACGTGTAAACCTTTAAAAATTTGTATCAAACATCATATTATAAGTTAAAATATTTGTAATAGAGTATTAGTTATAAGTGGTTTATCCGTTGAATAAAGAACTATTAAAATGGTAATTCAACGTCTCTATTTAAATGGTAATTGGACACTTATTGATGAGAACTATTGAAGAATTCTTCAAATGGTGGTAAGACATTTATAATGATTAGATATCTATGAATGAGAATCTATTGGAATGGTGATGGTTTTTTAGTGTTTTGGTTAACTACATCAAATAGATATGTAAACGCATTTCTTTCCACAACCAAACACATGGAAGAGTTATGGAATACAAACCTTTTTTTTCCTTTTTTTGTTTTTTAATATTAGACTCCGAGGCCAATGTCAAAACCCATATATAATTGGGAGTACGTATATTAGTGTGGAGGTCCAGACCTTTCCCGCTAAATCTAAAGAATAATCTAGAGTGGTCATATCATCGGCGCACTTATTCACCTTCCTATCTATTTGTTTAAGTTTGATGTTCCAAGGCATCTTGAACCCTCAGACAAGACTCTGCTTGTGTATTGAGCCCAGCAATTCAGGAATAATATCTCTTCACTGCCCTCATACAAGACTCTGGCGGTTGAGGGAAGAAATTATGATGTAACTTTTATGTTTTAACTTGTTTTTGGTATATTTTTCAAAGGACGACAGCTCCCGGGCATCATGATGCTTTTTGGTTTTTCGCGATTTTCTAGTTTTAACTGTCTAACCGGTTAAATTTCTTAAAAAATCGTTGAAACTCACATTTATATTATGCTTTAATAGATTATGTTATGATTTTAAGTAGTTAACATTTAAAGATTCAATTGCAATTTTAACGTATTTTGTTAATTTTTTAAGAGGTGATATGATGGTTTTAACGCGTTGACAATGTTTTCAATTATAATTTTATCCTTTTCTATTAATTTTAAACATATCGTGTGATGGTGTTAAAAACCTACATGATATTTTTATGATAACTTTTTATAATTTGAAATGACAATCTAATACCGTTAAACAAGTCTATTAAAGCTCCAGGTAAGCCATTAAAACAACAATAAACAAATTTAAAATAACCTACATGAACATTCAGTCATTCTGAAGACTTTAAAACATCTATTCTCGTAAAAGAATTACAACATATGTTCATTAGGTGTTTTTACGTAAATACAATTGAGTTGATCAAATAGGTTTTTTGTCCCGATCAAACTTGGTGAACTTCAGCTTTCTATCTTTTATTGGATGTGTTTGTCGCTTTAATACTGCATTGGCAACTTTGAAAAACTTATCATCAAATTCAGTGTCATCACCACACTGCGTTAAACATTTACTAACTGGGTAAAAACCATAACAATTGTCATTACAACAATCCCGTTATTGCTTAAAATTAAAGAAGAAGCGTGCAAGACATGCTAAAAACAATAGCATTTATGTGTAAAGCCATAATGCTTTTTAAAAATACAGGAATGTTAAGATTTTAAATGTAACTCTAAGAAAAGGTTCCTCATATATTATGCGGATTCCTATTCATTTTGGAATTATAACTTGAATAACTCTGGAACGGATCAATTCTATAATTATGATTAGATTTTATTTCCTTATTTAACCAGAAAACTTGTAAAGGAAAAAGATTTTAAATGTAACTCTAAGAAAGGTTCCTCATATATTGTGCAGATTCCTATTCCTTTTGGAATTATAACTTGAATAACTCTGGGTGTACAGATTGGGATCATTCTTCTTCTTCATAATACTTTCCGAATTCAACAAAGAACAAGGTTGTTCTAGTTTGTATAAAAATCATTTTTTTTATGCTCAGTAAACAGTCTCCTTCTTTAAACTCAACTTTAATGTTGTTGGTTCGCGCAACAAGGTGGCTTCGAAAGATGTTTACATGTGGTTAGATTATGCCACAAGTAATAAGCTTGATCAGTTGGTTGTTAATTGTCATCGTTTCGAGAAAAATAATCATAGTTTAACTGAAGAGATGTGATCCTTTCTTTTGCCGGAGTCTGTGTTCCGTGTTAAGTCATTGAAGGAGTTGAAATCAGGGCCGGCTCAAGTTTTTAGGGGCCCTGTCTAATTTTTTAATATTATAATTTTATATTGTAGATTAAATAAAGATATTGTAAATACAAAAAGTTACACCTTAAAATAATAAACTAAAAATAAAAATTGTAGAAATTAAAACATAAAATAGATGTGGTTGGTATATATGGATGGTGTGTAATTTCGTTTTAATATTTGTATTATTACACCTCGCAATTTAATCATTTTTTATACTATGCCTACTTTAACTTAACTTAATAATGAATTTATATTTTTACAGAAACAGAAGAAAATATTTAATTACAAAAAAAGAAAATATTTAAGTAAATAACTAATCTTTTATATTACTAAATATAAATAACTTAAGTGAATTTATAATGTTTGACACTAAATGTAATAATTTTCATATGATTTTTTTTAAATTAATAAAGAAACAATCATCATTTAACGTTTTTAAATTATCATGTAGGAACTAATTAAATTTTATAGAAACATAACTTATCGAAAAATACATATATTTAACGACTATAACAAACAAATTGTTAGAGAATAAATGTACAAGAGTTAGTATTGAGTTAGCTAGACTCAGGGACGGACGCAGAAAAAATAGTCAGGGGTAGCAATCGTTAAACATAACAAAATGTAACAAGTTATGAACTGTTAGATTTATACTTAATACAATGATTTTAGGTGTTTCACATAATTGTGTTCGAATTATGTTCTTAAGTAATTTTCAACGCATAAAAATATATTACATTACTTATTTATAGTAACTTTAAGATACATAACAACAATGATATACAATTATATATTTAAAAAAATAAAATATTCCATCAATTAAGTATATTATTTATTTATTCATTCAATTAATTCAATATCAACACAACTTTGAGTATATTTTACTGTTAAACTCTTCGAATCTTTTGACGAGATTAATGTATTTTTAGTTAGATTTGTTTGTGCGGCTGAATATACTTTTTAATATTTTCTAAATTTATAAAAGATTTATGAATTAAATGGTTTCATCCGTGAATAAACTAATTTCTAAAGGTATATTGGTCATTTCTAGGCTAAAATTCAGGGGTAGCGATTGCTGACCCTGGACACATGGTGTGTCCGTGCCTGGCTAGACTGTTATATGCCCAATTGTTACGATCTCTCTATAAGTTTCTATCTATTCTATAAATATATACTTGTACTCTCTCATTATACACATCAGAATAAAATATATTCTATTTTCTTTCAACACGTTATCAGCACAATTGTGTTCAACTAACTAAGATTTTAAAACCCTAAATTCTTCCCCTCCGTACATGCGCGAGCCAAAAAGAAAAAAGTTCCGCTACCTAGCTGCCGTCACACCATACCATTGAAAACCACAAAGAAAC